>CM047806.1:148816710-149116438 GCA_026214975.1 Gentiana macrophylla
CATTTACATATTATATAGCCATTAGTCGTTAATCTATTGGCGATTAATGGTTTAGCCTAATAATAATAACCATGTTTTTGTTCTTTGTAAAATAGTTGTACTTCTCTCTAGCTTTTGGAAACTTTATCATTTTGGATGTAATAGTTTGCTTATTATTATCTTAATCCTTGGCACTCATGGTTTTATTATGTATTTATGGTATGGTTTTATTATGTATTTAGGGTTTATTTAGCTACTCATGCGGTATCCAGCTGTGCGGGGCATATCGTGCCTTGCGCGACATACCTTATATACTAGTGGTATACATAAAAGGATGATACAATTTCCGTTTTGCCTTATTAAAATTCTGGCGTTTAAAATAACGTAAATGTCTTTTAACATTATCACGACTCGGTTTATTTAGTTAAAACATACTTTTATTAAAAATTATCTAGAACACACAAATAAAAATACTTTTATACCATTTAATGTGATACAGGCATCATGCATCTTTGGTGACCATGCGCATCAAGCATCTTTGGAGAAATCGCGCTGAAATTCGGTAGTCGTAAATGGAACCATGCACTTTTTGAGGTTCAACTTTTGTTTTGATAATAGGTTCAACTTTCATATATCGAATATTCACGTTAAAGTGCTTTGAAAAATCGAGACCCGACACTCTGGCATGGTAACACATTGCTTCTTCCTTTCTCATATGCAACATTGCCCCATCTGCCAACATTGCTGACACATATTTTCCTAGATTCATTAAATGACTTTTGTGCCCTTCATCAAACCACCATCTTAGGCACTGCAATTAATCAAATTAATTACAAACATGAATTTGCAAGGATTAAGGTTTTTTTCAATCTATTTCTAATATGGACACTTCTATTGACACCACGATCGATGTACGAGTTGAGGAGACCGTTAAAAATTTAGCTCTGAAGTTGAATTTATGTCAGCTTCGGCTACTGGAATGATTGAAAACACTTTGTCTACTGTAAAGTCGAAATTTACTGAAAATTGTGGCGTACGACTAGATCGAGCTCTAATGCAATAGAACTCATATATTTTTAGTGTAAGAAAGTATGGACTTTAATTTGTAAGTTGTTAACCATTAAGCCCAATTTTATGAATGATGATTATTTTTTTGTTGCTAAGTTACCGCAACATTTCCCTTAGAAAAAACTTCATTCATGGAGTGAATAATCTTTTCTTCTCGTAATACATTGCATTTACTTATTTCTACTGGCATAGCCCAGTGGTAAAATTGCAGGTGTTCTAGCGGCAGCATTGCTTTTGATTCATCAAAATTTGTAACTTTGTTAAATAATATGCTTAGTAACTGAAACTTTAATTTTATTTCATATTCTTAATATAAAGACCACATAGATCCAACTTCGAGAAGCAAAGGCTTTAACTCACTAACTTACGGCATATGATGTCACAACAAATTAACACGACATATTTCTACAACATTCATAATGATGAGACCTTATCGATTAATAGATAATACAATGTTAATCATAATGTAAATGTTGTCATGTCACTTTTATTACAAGTTTATTGTCATAGTATCAGTACTATGAACATTAGCTGTGATCTTCATATTTTCATTTGAACAGTGGTCTGTGATTCCGCAAATGAAATAATGTTGTCTGCGATGTCAAGTTAAAACTTTATCGGATCAGGAGATCGTGGGATTACTCTTGTTTGAGGCTGGAACATCGCAACTATCTAGCTGTTGTTTATTAACCCGATCACATTGTGCATTCCCATAGCATATTTAAAGCACTGTTGATCGAATATGTATAATTATAAAGTAATGCGTTAATTGAAAATCTTATAAACATCCGTGATTTATTGTTAAATTTTAAACTTTCAAAAAACCAATTCATGGATATATAAATTTATAGAAAGGTCCAGCCCATCCGGATAATTTTATTTTTGTCCATACCTTGCTTTTTATCTAGGGTATGCTATGATCACGGTGAAATTTTATGCGGTTATTAACCACCAAGCCCAGTCGTTATTGTCAAGCTCAAAGGACATGTGTTATCATATAAATGGTATGTATGTATGTAGATCAATTCTTAACAATTTAAATCGAGATTGAGTTTGGGGTCATTGTGCCAAAAAAAAAATTGCCAGAATCACAACAATTGTGTCACAGTAATAATTGACAAATTTTACATCATAAACTTCAATGTATGTTTTGCTCAAAAAAAACCTTTAATGTATGACTCATTGATAATTATATCCCACCGGAATGAATGGCGGTTTAAAGTAGTTTAATTAATGTGCCGAATTATTATAAGTCATATATAATACGACAGTGATATATCACATTCATCGAACTACTAAGTCACCATTTTGATGTGACCATTACCTTGCCTTTTTAAAATAAAAAAATACTTTTCCTTTCTTATGTTTAACGTTATAAAGGTTGAATATTTTTTTGGCGATTCTGAAAGATACATACACACACACCTTATCTTTATTGAAACTCGAACTGTTGGGCCAATGCCTTGTTGACATAAAGGTCGAATAGGGATGAACAAAAAATCACAACCCGACCCGATCCGATCTGCTTTAACTAACTCAGCCGCGATTCACGGGTTAAAAAAGATTTAGGTTGATTATGGTTTTAATATATTTTGACCAGCATTTCATTGGTTGAGTATGAGTTATATCACAAACACACACACACACACACACATATTATCGCGGAGTCGTTATTTGTTTTAATAGTCGACATGATGCATGTTCATCTCGGTCATCTATACTACGTCTCGGAGTAGGAAACACGACTTGAGACAACACCGATTGGTACTCCATACATTTAACAACATCGTTATACAATGATAGTAATTGTCAAAATGATGGCTCGTGATTGTCCTCGTTATATGGCACAAGCCACAAACTTTTCCACGATCCCGCCATGATCATTGTTACGTGCGGCAAGGTGTGCTCCATAATAGAATCTACACATAAAATATCATCATCCTCACCCCTCTGAATGCAGTTCGGTTTGATCCATTCATTCGGGTAAATGGCGATCGTTCTTAGCACAACCATTTTTTATCAACAAAGCTAGTTGGATCATCGTATAGAAGTGTAATTACCGTTTCTTAACTTTGTATTATTTGGTGGCGGGTAGTACACCACCGACATGATGATCAACGAGGAATCGATCAAAGAGGCGAGGATGTCGAGTAAGCCATCGATTTGGGACCGTATCGACATGTCCACCTCGGATCGTAGGGGCAGAAGGGACCCTCGCGTGATAAAGACTTTATCCCGCTCAATCGAGCCTCGATCCGAGGTGTTATCGATTATGCTCTCAAAAAATTTGGCGAAGAAACCTTACCGTTGAAGAAACCTCGAGAAAAGAGGAATGCAAGCAAATCTTTGTGATTTTCACGAAGACATAGGTCATACAATAGAGATTTGTGTATCGGCTGAAGAGAGATATCGGCGTCTGCATTCGGGGGGAAGGAAAGCTAGACAAGGTTGTTGTGAGATCTCGATATGATGGGCCGGGCGTGGAAATTTAAGAGGAAAAACTCCGATCAAGGCAGGAACCAGGTCGAGATGTCGAGGCGAAGGATCGGTCACCTCGGAAGAATCGATCCCGGGTCGAAGAACAACGAGAGAGAATTTTGGTCGAGATAGATATGAAGATAATCGACGATTAACTATGTCAATACAATCTTGGTCTGGTGAGTGATAAAGACCAGACCGGTGAAGAGCCGACTTGTAGCTCGAAGGCGCCAAGCGGCTCAATTCACGGCGAAGTCGGATCTGACCTGAGATGATATCCCCAAAGAGGAGTCATAAGCGAAGGTTAGTTATTGGCGATTATTATCGAGCCCGTGTATCGAGTGCGTATCGATAGCGGGAGTGCGATGAACATCATATATCACTTTCGGCGTTTCAAGCGATGAAGTTGAAAGAAGGATCAGCGCAGCATCTCCCTGTTTGGATTCCACGGGACAAGCGATCCATCCGTGGGCTCGATAAAGTTACTCCACGGCGAGTTGGTGATGGCGAGAAAGGAAGGACACTTGAATTAAGTTATGTGGTGGTCAAGGCTCATACCGCTTATAATGTTATTCTAGGGCGACTGCGCTCTTCGACTGCGTGCTATCATATCGACTTTTCATAATAGTATGAAGTTTTCCACTAAGAGCAGTTCCCACGAAGTAAAGGAGCCGTCGAAGTCGCTCGAGTTGTAACTCTGTTGTCATGAATGGGAAGATGGCGGTTCAGCGAGTTTTAATTGAGGCGATTCGAGGAGGAAGAAGAGGAGAAGAGTTGGAGTCTCTGGTAGCTATTTGCTCCAGCGTCCGACTGCAGGAAGGAGAGGGCGATCGATCGCGTGCTGGTCGGAATTTGGATCCCGAAAGAAAAAGCATTCTTTGGTGAACTTTAATCGAGTTGAGACATCTTTGCACAGAAAACCACCGACATGCGGGATTGTCTACCGACATTGCGGTTCATAAACTTCGAAATTGACCAGGCTAAAAGCGATCAAGCGAGAAGAAAAGAAATTTTGCGTCGGATCGACTTGGGGCCATCGGCGGAAGTCGGCAGGCTGGCGGCGACCAAGATAGTGAAAGGGTGTTACTATCGAATGGCTCGCCAACCCGGTATTAGTCAAGAAACCTGATGGGAGTTGGCGTATGTGTGTAGACTTCTGATTTGAACAAAGCGTGCCCAAAGACTTCGTACCTTGCTGCCTTGAAAATCAGCGAGGTTAGTAGATTCAACCATTGATTTTGAAGTTTTGGTTTCTTAGATGCATATAAAGGATACCATCGGATCTTAATGGATCCTCGAGGAGATCACGGAAAAAGCAGCGTTTATCACGAGTCGGCACATACTGCTTTATGTGACCATGCCATTCGGATTAAAGAATCTTTGGGGCAACATACTGAAGAGCGATCAACAAGATATTTGCAAGACAAATTGGTAGATGTATGGAAGTTTATGTAGGCGACTTGCTCATCAAGAGTCGATCATAAGACAATACACAGTCGATGCTCGAGAGGTTTTGAGGTATTGAGAGAAACACAGATGAGGCTAAACCCGAAGAAGTGTACTTTTGGAGTCAGTCGGGTAAGTTCTTGGGTTACGTGATTTGAAGGGCGGGATTAGGCTAACCGGATAAAATTGATACATTAAAGAACATGCCGCTTTCCACGAAACATCAAGGAAGTACAAAGGCTCATGGGTGAATGGCGACCCTCAATAGATTTCTATCAAGATCGGCCTGGCGTACGTGCACTACCATTTTCAAGATACTCGAAAGGCTGACCACTTTTCATTGGGATGATGAATGTCGAGGCTGACCTTTGAAGAGTTGAAGACTTATTTATCGAATTACCTACCTTAACTTCACCTCGAGGCGAGGAAAGATTGTTAGTTTATTTGGCGGTATGCGAGGAGGCGTGAGTGCAGTCTGGTTCGAGAAGGAGTGCGTGGCCAAGTGCCAATCTACTTTGTCGACAAGGCTTTGCATGGCCCGAGGTCCGATACTACGCCCGGCCGAGAAGTTAGCATTATGTCTTGTTCATGCCTCGAGAAAGTTGAGGCCCTATTTTCAAGCTCATCCCATTGTGGTAGTCAGCGACCAACCACTAAAAGCAAATATTGGCAAAACCCGACACCTCAGGTCGATTGGCAAAATGGGTGATTGAAATGGCCCAGTACGACATCGAGTTCGTTCCTCGAACTGCGATAAAAGCACAGGCCTTGGCAGATTTTTTGGCTGAAGGAATCTCTGTCCAACTCGATCGGGAAAAGCAAAGCCCGGAGGAAAAATGGACTCTTGGTCGATGGAGCATCGAGTAAGGAGAGGCGGGGCGGGGCTCATACGGTAAGCCAGGCGAGGAATTCCCGTCGCCTTGATTCGACTTCAAGCAGCGAACAAGCGAGGCCTGAAGTATGAGGCTATGATCAGCGGCTTAAAGCTCGCCTTGGTGGGTGTCGAACATTTGTCGAGTTCTGATGATTTCGCGATTAGTGGTCAACCATGTGAAAGGAGTATGAGGCTAAGGAAGAAACCATGAAGAATTACTTAGCGATCGTCGAGCCTCATGCAAAATTCAAAGCAGTTCGATCGGCGGGTTCCCGAAGTCGAGAACAAGAGAGCGATCGCTCTCGAAGTTGGCCTCAAACCGTATGTCGAGTAAGAAGGTTACAGTCAGAGTTATTGACCGATAGGAGTTACATCGAGGCAGAGGCCCGGCCGATTACTCGGCCGAGGCCACGTGGATGGACTCGATCGCTCTTTATCTCAAAGGCGGAATACTACCCGGTGATAAGGTACAATCTAGAAAAGTTCGACTCAGTCCACTTTCGATATCGTTCTTCGACGACATCCTCTATCGGAAATCTTTTGTAAATCCATGGTTAAGATCGTGTCACGGCCGAAGGCGAATATCTCTTGGAAGAAATTCATAGAGGTATGTAGAAACCAACTGCTGCGGGGCTAGAATGTTAGCTCGAAAATGCAAGTTAATTTGGTATTTTGGCCGGCGATGCAACGAGATCGAATAATCTTGTCCAAAAATGCAACAACGCCGATTCATGATAATATCTCCCGTCAACAAGCGCGAAGACATGAATGTCATCTCGTCGACATGGCCATTTGATCGATGAAGTCGATATCGTTGGACCCTACCTCGAGCTCGGGAAATCTTAAATATGTGGTCGTTTACGTAGATTACTTCATGAAGTGGGTGAAGCTAAGGCTATACCCGATATCAAAATTTGCAACCATCAAAAAGTTCTTGTGGGTGACATTTTATGCACGGTATGGGATCCCAAGGCTCGATCTCGGATAACGGTACCCGAGTTCGAAGATCGTAAAGTTAGAGAATGGTGCAATGAATACCAAATCGACGATTCACCTCGGTAGCTCGTCCACAGGCAAGCGGTCAAGTCGAGCAAACCAATCGCCAGATCAAAGTTTGATGCGAAAAAGAGACTAGAAGCGGAAGGTCGAGATTGGGCGATTCGACTTCCGAGCATCTGTGGTCATCTGAGGCGCTCTAATTCATCAGCCCAGGGAAACTCTTTTTCTTTGGTATATGGGTGTGAAGCGGTGATTCCGCCGAGATCGGAGTTCCCTCTCCCGAGTTACGGCCTATAATGTAGAGACAAATGATCACGAACTCCGACAAGAAAGGGACAATGTCGAAGAAGCGAAGGGAGATAGCCTCGGCCCGAATGGCAAGGTATAAGCAGAAGATCTCTCGGTATTACAACTTTCGAGTGAGGGGCGCCGATACTTGAGTCGGTGATTTGGTTACAGGAAGAATGAAGCAGAGTCGGCGAGGGCGGCGGAAAATTAACTTGAATTGGGAAGGACCTTATCGGATCACGAAAGTCCACCCCAAAGGTCTTATCAACAGTGAGGCGAGATGGAACTACATTTCCTCGACATTGGCATGCCAACAATCGAGGAAATATTATGTTTGAAGATAAGCTTTACTTTGATGAACTTCGTTTACCTTTCAATTACGAATCTTGTAATAAGTCCATGAGACTATTTTATGAGTATTCTAATAAATTTGTATCTTTTGAGATGTTTTACGTGTTTGTTAGGATTTATAGCCAAAAACAATACAAGTTCAATGACGAGAGAAAAGTTAAAGCGAAATAATCGAAAGCAGTAGAAATCCATGGTCGGACATCTCGATAAAGCCAAAGCAAAGTTAGCCTAATGGGCGACGAATGCAAAGGCATAGAGGCAGTTGAGCGAGGTCGGGCCAAGGTCAAGCTAAGAGCCGAATGAGCCCGAAGAGGCAAACAAGGCTAAAGCAAGGGCGGTTCGCATAGTCGGGCCACTGTCGATCAGCTTGAATGAGCCGAGTGGCGAAAAAGGCCTGAACAAGGGCGCTTAGCATAGTCGGACCCTGTTCGGTCGAAGGTGAAAAAGCCTAAGAGGCAAAAGACCTAAAACCGAGGGCGATTTACATTAAAATGCTCGGCTAAGGTCAAATAAGCTGAGGGCAAAAGACTAAGGCAAGCAAGTCGATCTCGAAGTGCAATAAGAACCAAGGGTTCATAATACGCAGGGGGCAATACAACAACAAGTATAGCAAATAAAGTGAATAGCGAATAGCGGCGAGCGAGGAGCTCGACAAGCGAAAGACTAAGAAACATCAAGACAAGCAAAGTGAAGTCAAGTCAAGAAAGATGTCAAAATCAAAATCAACCAAGCTGTCATTTTACAAAACAAGGCGGTCGAAAAGACCAGCCAAAGCTAAAATAAATGTTATTACAAATCGAAGTTTGAATATCAAAGAAGAAGATATAAAAAGCAGCCAAGATCGGGGGTCGGCTTCGGTCGGCTCGATTGTGGCGAAGTCGGATCGGTGGCGGTCGGATTAGCGGTGAGGCGAGGCGAGGAGGAGCATACTTTATAGCCAGGACTCTCCGGCATTGAAACTCCCGGAAATGCGATCATACGACTTCTCCGAATCGAGATTGTAGAACATGGGTGCGGAGAGTCGAGCATGTCCGAAGCTTCGGAGCGACCTCCTTCATCGATCCACGGCCAGGGTATATCCACCCATCGCCGAAGCCCGCATGATCATACAGATCATCTTCAAGATTGGATGACTTGCGATACTCCATGATGGCCTCGGTCTTAGCCTCTTCGACTGCGCTGCGCGCTCGATATGAATTCGACTGTAAGCGCATCTCGATCTTGGCGAGCCTTCACAACTTAACCGTCCGCGACTTTACGACATACCTGCGCGACCTCTCGTAGTCTTGAGCACGGAAGCGACTCTACCACGATCATGCCTTTCCTCGCTGCTGTCGCCCGAAGCTCTTTTTGATAGTGGCGATTTTGCTGGCGACCACCAACCTATCGTGCGGCTCTCAAGCTCGGCGACCGACTCTTACTTCAACTCATTATATTGTTTCTCCCACGGCCGAAGAAGCGGCACTCTTGGCGACATTGTCTGAAAGCGATCTGCCATTCTCCTCTTGATCTCGTCGCCGACTCCCACTGTCTTGGCTGGCGCGGCGAGGCGGCCTCCCCGACCAACAAGGGTATGCTACAAAGTAGAAGAACGAGTTAATAAATAAGCAGGGCATGGACCTCGAGGAAAACAAATATAAAAGGAAGGATCGACTTACGAGATGATTCGACTTCCGCGAGCATAAGACAAGTCTTTGTCACCACGCGGCGTAATCATCAAAAACCAGTCCACACCGATTCTGGCTCGGCGAGAGGTCACCGGCAACCGCCACTCTGCCCGACTACCGAAGTTGCTCCTTTACCACCTCGGCCTTGATCGGCCTCTTCTTAGTCCGTGCGGCTTGCTCTCGACATTAACCGGCGTTCGAGGTTAAATCGACAAGCTACTCACCGTCTTCCATCTCGAAGAGAGCCGTCGGACGGTCAACTTCGCCGGTGGTGAGGCACCTCGATCGTTCGGCTCCGGCCAGGCGACTCGTCGCGGCAAGGCTCGTTCTAGGTGGGCGCCGCGGCTCGAGAAGAGGAAGGCAGCTGGTCTCGATTTGGCAAGTCGGTTGTGACACGACCTCCGAAGGTAAGCGGCCACGGCCGTCGACTTCGAGAATGCGTTAGGGGTTGGTGACCCTGGAGAATTTGCCTTACTGCAACCACGAGAAAAAAGACAAGTTAGTTCGACCAACAAACAACTAGTTATCGACTCAAAGAATAGCCGAGTATGTAAAAGCAAGTAAACATCCCTACGGTTCTCGTGATCGAGGCGTTCGAGGCTACGTAGGGCATGGGCCCGACTTCCTCTGGCGAGCGGGTGATCTGAGGAGACTCAGGTCTCAGTACACACCTCGAAGTTGTGTCCACTCAAGAGTCGAGCCTCGTGGGGGTGGTTCCTTCCCGAGCTTGTCTTGTTTCCCCCTCTCGACCTCAGTGGACCGATATGGGGTTGTCAAACCATGACGGAGAAAAAAAAGAGGCTTACCCACTCCGTGAGAAGAAGGCCCTCTCGTAATAAACTCATGGCGATTTGCTCTCCTGCGGAAGGAATACCATAACTTGTCGGGTGTGGCGACAATCTTGTAGTAATGTCGAACACGGGCACCGAAAAGCATACATGGGCCACTCGACTGCGCTATGATGAACCCCGTGAGTTACGGCGCCATTCGGAGGCGAGTTGGGAGGCAACTTATCTCGTAATGGTGAAGGATGGCGAGCAATTTGGACAAAGTGGAAACCTTAGTCCACTTCATGATTGATTTTAAGTAAGCGAGTGCAAAATCCTCACAGGGGCTCAAATCCAGCGAATCGATCACTGAGGCTGGCGAGAGTCGATATTCAAGCGGAGGATGAACTATCTTTGTACTTCCCACAGATTTGACAATGTCCTCTGGAGTAAGTGTACTAAGACACCACTTTTGCACCTTTCCGTCCATCCAATTTACTTAGTCTTTTAAATTTGGTTAGGGACGAGGAGGAGGGAAGCTCTGAGGCTCGCGGAGTTTCCCGGAGAAGAGGATCGGAGATAGCAGTGCGGAGATTGGCTATGAGCGGGTGTGTCACTACCCTATCTGATTGATTCAGCTCTTACTAGACATGAACAAAATCCACTGAGAAAGATGAACAACACAAGAAAAGAAGCTTACTTTTTGCGTTTGAAGATTTGGAGATTGTGATGAGAAATAGCAAGCGAGAGTTTGCGGCGTCGTCTAGCTTCTCTCCTTTTATATATGAAAGCAAAAGATTTGCAAATGATTTGAAGAGGCGTGGGTTATGGGGGGTTATAACCCCTGGAAATCATGATAATCAAAGCGATGTGGCGTCTTTTGTGGGATTGAGCGTTCGTGTGCTAGATACCGCTCCACGTGGATACTTGGCGATTAGGGTTATGAAAAGCGGGCTTTCTCGCCAAAGAAAAAAACCCAACTTTCGAGGCGACTCGTGTGGCGGACTCGACCTCGGATGATGAAGTCGCCTCTACCAAAATCTGGGGGCTTATGGCGATACGAGTTTCACTCCGCCGACGTGTAAATCTATTGGTTGGTCATCACCTTTGAGAGTGCGCCCGGTATATTCATGTCGATGCCGGTGGAGGCAGAAACCATCTCATAAGCGCCAGGCTCGACGATCGACTATCGACTACCGGCGGTGTGGCGACAAGTCCGTGAGGCGAGTCCACACCCGGTAGCGGTGTGGGATAACGCAGTGCAAAGTCGATCACTGCAGTCGGAAGTATCGACTCGAGGGCGGGGTCCACACCATTTATCGAGGCCCACCGCGCGATAGCAGGCAAGAGTCAAGGCCCGTTTAAGGGTAAAGGTGACAATAATACAAGCCGACTTAACCTTAGGGTTTAGGCAAGTATGATCACTATAAATACCCCGTTCGGAAACTACGTGAGGCGATTCACGGAACTTGAGGATCGTAGGCAATTCGAAGAAGCATCTTGAACTCGGCCGCATACATAAAAATCCACCCCCCTCATTCCTCTTTTTGGCATTAGGGTTCTTGTGTGTTTCATCAGCTAGATCAAATTATGGCTCAAATCTTTAAGGTGACATAATTTGTAAATAAATCATAATTTTTTTATTACCTTATCTGAGATAATCATAATCTAATATTATATAGTAGATTGTTGAAGGAAACAGAACTACATAGGTGGTTAATATTGTTTCGATTAAAGGTTGTGGAGAATTTGTTTTTAATCTAAAATTGGAGAAAATGACAAGAAAAAAGATAGTAGTTGAGAAGAATAGCAGCGCGTATTCACTACATTGTATTCTTCTTGTTCTTCTGTGATCCTTTTTAAGATTTTGTATCTTATTCTGTCGCCATACAGCATGGCTTTTATTGTCTTACATGATCATTGGCCGTCTAGCCATTAATATAGAAAGCGATATATATATATATATATATATATATATATATATATATATATATATATATATATATATATATATATATATATATATCTTATATTTTACATGTGTTGAATTCCTCCTAATTTGTTGTTTAAGTTTATAAATCACTATTTTATAGTCTTTTACACCAGCATTTGTTAGGATTCTAGAACATTTTATGTTCATACTAACATCAACAAAATATTTATTACTTGAACATGATAATTGTACTCGGTTGGTTCTAATATGATATCGGTTATTGTCGTGGCGAGTATGTATAACAGCGATCTTCATACTTGATTATGGTGGACCCACATCATTATTAATGGTGTAAAAATGTGTTATGTCGTTTGTTAATAACATGGCCAGTTGTGATAACAACATTTCTTTGATTTTAACTTACGAAGACTGAAACATTTTTTTTTTTTTGGTAATGTTAGTGGCAATGAGTCTTATATCATGTCGATGATGTAAAAATATCGTGTATCGCTCGTTGTATGCGAGTTGATGTCATAGTAATTTACGCTTTAATCGAGGCGGGCCGAGGATGCCGGTAAAGAAGCGATAAAATTTTCAAGGCAAAAAATAATAATTTAAGAGAAATGAAGTATTATATGTATCGTATAAATTTTAGTGTATTTTTTTGGATTAGAGAAATATTGCTTGCACTTGCATTATATGTAGTCAAATGGCTGCCCATAATAATGTTTGATTAATGGTGAAACTGAATATTCCATGGTATATTCGCCCAAAAATGGTCGGAAGGGCCGTTATGTTACGTTTTAAATTGTTTAGGGGCTGATTTGTTAAAAAAAAAGGATTAAGGGCCAAAATGTTACTATCACTATAGATTAAGGGCTCCCGACGTTTTTTTTTATTTTGCCTTTTTTACTTACCAGAAAATGTCATTGATTAAACACTTTCAACTTGACCCATCATATTATAAGGTAACATGGGCGACACTCTTACCCTTCATATGAATGGGCTGGACCTTACATTCTTGTATAAAGGTGCAATGCTACTTTTAGTGGAAAAAAGTATAGAGTTGTTTTGGTGGGGGTATGGGAGTTCGGACACCTGCTGTATCGACTCGCTCTCGCGCGCAACAAAGTTATCTGTCTGATCTGTAGCAAAATAGGTAATGATGCATGTATTTCGATTTAAGCTCGCCATAAAGTTCTAGGGATAGAGCAAGCGGCCCTGTATATCACATCTATCTTCTTCGACACATATCTCGATGCTATATGCCATTATTTCCATATATAGCCCTTGATCGAACCCCATAGCTATATGCCCTTGTTTCCGGGTAATTCTACATTTGTAGAGGCCAGCACTTATTAAAGCAAGTCGTCGAATAGCTATTTATTTGTATAAGGAGAGCGATAAAATTTATTGAATCGTATCGAATCGAGACACATTACAAGATACAAGTACTCATACGTCATGGTTGAATGTTAATTATATAAAAAAAATTAATGTTTCCACCTTGTAACCTAATACCCTAACATGTCTATGAAACAACTAATATCAATATAAATAAATATATAATAAATTGGAAGATGAAACTTGGCCAGGCCTCTATTGAGTTGGTGGTTGGCTGAGAATATGAGCCTTACTTCATGGCATGATATATAATTATAATAGGGTGTCCTACATAACAACAGTGTCCATAGTACATACCCTTAGTTGTAAAGGAAGCAAAAAAAAGATAAGGAGCTTTAATGACAATACATATAGGGAAGTTACATTGACGTCGCGTTATCTTGTGGCTACATTTTATCTTGCGGAATTTTTAAATTATAAATGTTGTGCGAAAATATTTATGTAATTATGCAAAATGTTTATGTGATCTTGAATATAAACCATGTATGTGCTGCCGTAATACTATATCTGAGTGTGAGGTTCGACTTTTGGATATCGAAAGTAGGCAGTGTAATGCCATTAAAAACTCTAAAAGATATTGGTACATACAATGACATTGAAATGTACGGTGTTGAGAATATTACAGATCACACGAAATTATAGAAATGAATCAATGTAATCAATCGCGTTTATTGTGTATTATTACGTTTAGTATAAATAGCCTCTTATTATCTTTCGATCGAATAAATGAAAATTACTTTCCTCAATTGTTGTTATGGTATCAATTTCTGGTAACGTCTTTCGGTCTGGCGATCTCTCGAGGAAAAATGTCGGGGTGGGGTTTGTGGCGTTAATATGATCGAGACCCTCACCTCGTGTTTCACTTTTACCTTGTTGTTTTATTTTTATTTTATGTCTTCTTGAATATTGAGATAAATTTCTATTGGTGTCGATTCGCATACGCAAGCTATGCAAACTTATGTGTCCTCACTAATGGGGCGATAAAGTATTAAATCTTTTCTACCGTCTCAAAAAATTTCTCTTGCGTACTCTTCTGTCTAATTTTTATTTTATTTTCCGTTCTTTTTCATTGATCTCTGTCGATCGTCGTTGTTATATACATTAAAAGCTTTTTCCGTTAGAGTACACCCCTCCATACTACGTTTATTTTGTTAGGGACCCCTCCAGTTTCATTTTCTTAATTTTCTTTTGTTGAAGTCTGACATAAAGCTCTTTTCTTTTTGTTTAGGAATCAAAACCCTCACGTATTTTTATTATTTCATAGTGTTTTGGGTCGTCCATTATCTATTTTTTTAGGGATTATTCCTCCCATTTATATTCTCCTCTCTATTCATTATTCTATGACTCATTCATATCCTAGTTTTTAGGGTATCTTTATTCCCTCTACATATTTCCTCATCTATCGCGAGATTCAAGCAATATTAGGTTGGAGGCGGTTAATGCCGATTGATCACGGTGAAGTTATTGCAGAGACACCATATGAAGGAAAGATTCATTCATTTACAAGTCAATCTCAGTATTCGTTGCATTCTGGTGAGATTGCGGGCGTGTTGAGAATATTCTAGTACACAAAATTATAGAAATGAATCAATGTAATCAATCGCGTTTATTGTGTATTATTACGTTTACATTATATTTATGTAGTATAAAGCTCTATATCGTCTTTCGATCGAATAAATGAAAATTCACTTTCCTCGATTGTTGTTATCACGGAATATCGTGCCTCATTGTTACATCACTAGCTAGAGTGTTATAGAGGATGTAAATTGAAGTGATCTAGTTTGTAAAAGCTGTTTATGCAGCGTTTTGTTGTGAGAGAAGGCAAATCTGATATATCGAGGCTCTACTGTGCATTTCAAAGTAAAGGCTGACACCGTACGCCCTTGCTTTTACCATTGAACCATATATGCCCTTGAGGGTTATATATATATATATATATATATATATATATATATATATATATATATATATATATATATATATATATATATATATATATATATAATGTAGGGTTTCATTGCATATAAATTAAAGTGTAAGTTATTGAAGTATCTCAAAGCGATTATGCAAAGTCTACATCTCTTAAAAGTTTCTTCTACGTTCAATGAGTTTTAAGCTCATGGCATTTTGCTTTATGAATTAAAGTCTCATCTACTCTAAGCAAACTTTGATGGGTTGGCCGTGTCGATTTCAGTTGAAGAAGCATTTGGTTTCTTGAAGAGATATTTTTTTTATAGAGGATGATAGGGTGGGGTGAGGATGGGGTTGGGGGGTTGATTTGTGGGTTTTTGAATTATTTGTGGGTTTATGGGAGATAAATAATTGAGCATAGTGACAAAAATATGGACCCTATAGAATCATTACAAACGAAATATGGTCATATTCATTCCTATTATCATCTCCACCAACTACTATTTCCCTTGCAACATGTGATTTTGTCAGTCTATATATTGATTCAAATATTAGTCCATTTTGTAAAAAAATTCATATTATTTTGAATATGTAAAGTAACTTTAATTACATAAATATCATTTTTTCTATCTTTTCTTTATAATACATAATGCTTGTGATCCGAACAACATTTTAATCAAAATTCATTAACCGTATAGAAACAAAATATTTCATGCCACCATTATTTTGTTTGATGTTTTAGTTTCAATAATTGATAGTAGGTAATTATTCATTTTCAGAAAAAAAGAAAGAAAAAGATAGTAGGTAATTATTGCAGAAAAACGACAAATAAAAAAGATAACTACTGCCTCAATCTGATAATCGTCATTGTATATATATAGTGTTTTAATGCACTATTCCCTCAACTGTTTTTCATATATTGATTATTTAGATATTATTAGAATAAATAAACCGAAAGAACAAAATAGAGTAATTATATGGACAACCAGATTAGGCATGTGAGAGAGCAGCGTTTTTTAATCGTATATTTGATTATGATAGATATCATCATATCGATTGGTCATACTGGCGTTGGGATATCGCGATTAAATCATGATTAATGATGTAAATACAACGTTGTCACCCTTTTGTTATGGTTGAATCATTGTGCTTGTATGGTCATTAAATGCGTGATCGATATTGTAAATCTGCGTTGTATCGTTCGTTATGGTTAAATGGTTGTCTTTCTTTATCGTTATCCGATAAAGTACTTTACTCAGGCCAACAAAAGAAAATATCTTGAGGATAGAATGAGTAATCTTCTTGTGTGATTATTCGATCATGTGAGTTCTGTGCGCGATTTTCATGATTGATCTTCATTCTCTATATCATTATCAATGAGTCCTAATTAAATGATGATTGATCTTCATTCTTTCCAGTGTGAAGCGATCTGTTAAACTGACTTATGATTTTCGAATTCAAAAGTGTAAACAATCTCTCCATGACATCTCTTGAAGTATGAGCGATTTCTAAACGTCTGCATGATTTTTTAAATAATGTTCGCGTCGTAGTTCGATCTGTGACGTCATTTCGAGCGTCGTATTTAGGATCAGAACTTACCATTCATTAAAAGCAATTGATGGTAGTAAATGTCTTTCTTATATTTCTTTATCGTTAGTATGAAGCGATCAATAGCATGAAGTTATTTAAATTGAATAAAAGAAAGATGGTCTAAATAGCGATACGGTCGGACGTATCACAAGCGGACGTAATTGGTATTTACTGGTAAATATCTAGCGGAGATGTATGATTTTTCCAGCCAGGTGCGATGGTGCTCAAGAAAATATATTAAGATTATATGAATACTATAAAAGCAGTAAAAAGCGGCTCGTTAATCAAATAATTGATAGAGATTATCTGCGTTTTGTATAATGACATCACTTTCAAAATAAAAATCACGTTATTTATAGAGTAAAGTCAGCGATTCTACAAATAACACAAATTAAGACATAATTATATATAACTAACTACGTGTCAGAATTATAATCGCTTCACATATCAGCAAAAATGTATAAATTTATGCAATCAGACTTGAGAAATTAATTGTCATCCATTTGAAGTCTTCCCGTTTCATCACAAAACTCATCAATATTAAAATCACACAAACAAATTCACCAATTAACAATTTCTGCACAAAAATAAACCTCCTATCTAAAAGAACACATAAATAATAAAATCTTTCGAGTTATATGAGTCGATCAACGGGTCAACGAACTGCGCAACCTTGTCGTGTATAGCCGAGTCAGAGCCTGATCCTTATCAAACTCGAACAAGAATTACTGTTGCATTAAGTTCCCAATGATCGAAAATCCACCCGGCGATGTCACCGGCTGCAATGCCAAGCATTTGACGTCGGTGCGGTGTCGATGAAGTAATTTCTTGGTGGTGGCGAAAAAACCGAGCCACCACCGAGCCTAAAACTGAGTCTGGGTAGACTGAGCTTCGCCAAGCCCGACACGTTTACGCAAAAATCAAACATCGGGTTCGGCTCGACTGGCTTAGAGCAGCTTGACCCGCCGTTCGAACACTCGTATCACTTGATCATAAGCTTGTTTTAGCAAAAATGTCAATGTTGTCCCTGAATCCAGTAGTGTCCCACCATTTCCTAAATCATCAATTGCCCATACAGAAGAGTTAATTGGCAGTTTACCCTTTCAATTGAAAGATGCTCCACTTCAATATAGTAAAACGTTGGAAAAGCCGAGTTGTTTATTAATGGCGTGAAGCTCATTTTTGAGCCATTTAAGCCGCCGGCGCCGCCTCCCGCGGCGGAGCCGGTAGAAGGTAACTCATCGGAGCAGGAGACAGTGTGTAGTCCTTCAAACAGTAGGAGAATTTGTTTGCGAAATTCTTACGGCCCAAGTGAGATGGAAGCGATATAGGCCCAAGACCTAAACCCAAAACACCTTGTGCACCTCTTAGTGCTGATCCACTAACACTCGGCCCAGAAGCTTTCAGCCCACAGCAAACCGTAACTTCTTGAATCTCACCTTCTTCCCGGAGCTTGTATTAAACGAACCCGTCTCGGCGGCGAAGAATCCGTCGCTGATAGACCCATCGGAATAAGTATACCGGTACCGGCAAGTACTGTGTAACCGAGTTTGATTACACGGCACGTGATTAGCCTGAGGACGAGTTGACACGCCGAGTCAAAACAATGAAACGGAGCAAATGTAGTCGAATGCCGAGCTAAGAACGCCGAGTTAGGTGGCCGGGAAGTACAGTTCCGGCAAGCGGAACAAGAAACCCAGATTAAATCACTACCGGTATCAGCTACTAGATGAAGATGCTGAGCTGGGGTGCCAGAGAAAGCGTAACAAAGTACTGGCCTGTACCAAATCCGGCGCCGGAGGTTATCAGGAGCTGAGCGGTGGTGTTTTACGATGTACGAGATGGTGGTGGCGGATTTTGTCGGAGATTAATATACAGGAAGAGTTGTGTAATAATGGGTAGGCGGAGGATAAGGAATTTTTGTTGTGAAGCAATGGGAGCTTGAGATAATGGGATGTGGATGAAGGTGAAAATGAAGAGGTTGTGATTTCGAGGAAGCAGAAAAACAGGAGGAGGATAGAGATGAAGTTGTGTAATCTCGACTTCATTTTTCTTTTGTCCAGTTGGAAAGGAGACACAAGAGGGTTGGTTTCTGCATTTATATATAGAACAACCTTGAAAATTTTCTACGGTCGCGGGCCAAAGCCGTTAGTAGTTGAAGCCAAATAAAATTCTTTAGTTCGTAATAAGCTGAAGCGGTTGTCGAAAATAATTTGTTTATTTCATGAGTCAATCTGATTTCCGTCTGACATTTATTGTGTTTTGTTTGATTCTGCTTATTTATTCTGTTAGGAGATGTAAAAAAAAGGTCATAATGCTTATATCTGAAATCATTAAAGTCGTTTTATTGTAAAAGTGAATCGTTAAGCTCGCATCAGCTTAATATCGTGATTTTGATATTGCTTCGAGATAAATTGAAGCGGAGGGACTAGAATTTAAAGGATTTTGTGATTCACTATGTTTAAAAATCAGCCAGCAATCGTATCATTTAAATTGTTGGCGTGGTGAGTAGGGAAAGGGCCATATAAAATCAATGATTGAACAATGATAAAACACTTGTGCCAGATGCGGATCTCTGCGATGATAAATGCATTATTCGTTGTTATGCGGCGTAGATCGATGATATAGGTCATGATAGCGAATAGTGGGGATAATATTAATAAATCCGTTAATAATGTCTATATTTATTCATATATATATATATATATATATATATATATATATATATATATATATATATATATAAGAACATGTGAGACAGAATACATTACATATTTATATCATTCTTAAAGGTGTAATAACATGCATCGACAAATAATATAATGCATGTTTATATCATTCTTAAAAATGTAGAGACAAATAGCGATCTTGTCTAGCTGAAATGTGAAACATCAAATCACGTATGAAGTGGCTTTTTTTAGTGAAAATGTTTAAAAAAAATGATGAATCTGTTTGAGGCAATAACTCTTAGTTTACCATCATTCAATAATCCAAAGACATGGATAGATGTCATTTTGAGTTAAGTGTAACCAATTTTTCCTTCCTCTTAGGATTCATTGATTTTGATGCATATCAATCGTATGTCAGTGTAACAATTTTTCCTTCCTCTTAGGATTCATTTGATTTTGATGTTGGATTAATTTGATTTTGATGCATATCAATGTAATCAGAGTGTAACCATTTTTCCTTCCTCTTGGATTCATTGATTTTGATGCATATCCATCATAATGTCATTGCTCTGAAAGTTTTGTGTTATTCGTTTGCTCCTCATTTATGGTGAGCGGAAAATTTTACGTCATGTAAAATAATCATGTGCATCTTATATCGTTGAGAGTGATAGGACCGGGTTATCATCAGCGGGGCCCTGTGTCATAATTAATGGTGTAAGATGTGGTGTAATATTATTGTTATGTATCCATTTGTTTGTGGACATGATATTCGTACTACATGGTGGACTTAAATCGTAATTAGTGAGTACTACGTTATGATCGGCAATGTTATTGCCACATCTACCTGAAGCGACATGTGGCACAAAATGTTCTTCTGCATTGATCATGATATAGAATTATTCTGATCAATTTATGTAAAAATATGTTATGTCGTTTGTTGTGTATGAGTGATTGTGGTTATAGCATTCTTAATAATTTATAATGCAAAAGTATGTTGTGTATATATATATATATATATATATATATATATATATATATTAAGATGTATTGATTGAGTTTATGTTTGTTGGTTATGCAAACTTTATTGCTATAATTGCATGGGTGAAGTTATTGGTAGGTGGGACAAAGGGCCGCAGAGGATGAAAATATGGATGCAAAGTAAGTTTGCAATGATGGTAAAAAAAGCTATTTGAGTTCTATGATATTTTAATGCAATCAAATTCTATTTTATCTGTTAGATAATCTATTGTCAACGTTAACTTTGTGACTAATGTACTAAATTATTTCAAAGCATCACACAAGCGTATTAAAAGCCGCGGTGATGTTTTGTTACCCTTTGTTATGCTTAGCCGTGTCTTACATCGTTTGATAAGTTTTGTTATGTTTAATTGTCATTTATTATGTTTACGACATCTGTGATATCTAGTCATAGTATAACACTGCGATATTTGTTGTTGGTGATTTAAGTATAATCATGAAGTCATTAAGGTTATCGGGGTTTAGTACAAAGATGGTTATGCTGTATGTATTTATGATATAAATGCGGAGTGCGGAGTGCTGGCTTATATAAGTGTTTGAGTTTACGGATGTGAAAGATCAAGTAGAGTTAAGTAAAACAAACTTAAAGACACGGAAAATTAAGCTTTTGGACAAAGCGAGTGTCACAGCGGCGGCGCCCGCTGTGGAGCTTCTCTCTAGGCTAAATGTTGAACAGGTTCATATTCAGTTTGAGTCCTCACATTTACTACCTATCACTCATGGCGCCGCTTTTGTAGTGGCCGAATTATTGGTGTCTCTTTGGTCTTTTTAAGTGGAGTACAACCAAATGAAACCTTTTCATTTGGTGTCTATCATAAACAACGAATTATTTGCTCTCTTTCAGACATCCAAGTGCTATATAAAGCAAGTTTACATTGTTGAAAAACATAGAACAAATATAAGCATCTTTGTTTGTCATTTTATATCTTAAAACTTCAAAGTGCTCTTTAATCTCTTTTGTCGAGTTAAAGGTTACTCTCGATTTGTATCTCGGCTTAAATATTAAGTGAAACCGAGACAAGATATAAAGGGTCGAATAATTTAAGAAGGGCGATAATCGTGAAGCGTGAGGATCAAGTCTTATTTTGCGAGGAATTGTTCAAGACATTGTTGATAATCTTTAAACCCATTTACTACATTTGTTGTGACAATTGTACTACATTTTGTGTGGCACAATCAAAACTTTTATCATTTATATCGTTTTATTATTATTTTATTGACACACGAATCAAGATTAAACATAATTATTAAAAGCTAATTTTCTTAGCGAGCGAACACGAGGTTAGTCACAAACATTTGCTTATAATCCTGAAACCGTTTATATACATAAATCAAGATACAACTTAAGGATAATACATACATGATAACTAAATCTATATATCAATGTAATATATTACATAAGTGTTGCTCGGCTATAAAGCAGTGTAGTAATTAGTGGATATGTGTGTAGAAGTAAACAATTGATTTGTCAATATCACC
The DNA here is from genome assembly GCA_026214975.1 of Gentiana macrophylla. Taxonomy (NCBI): domain Eukaryota; kingdom Viridiplantae; phylum Streptophyta; class Magnoliopsida; order Gentianales; family Gentianaceae; genus Gentiana; species Gentiana macrophylla. The sequence goes on from CM047806.1 coordinate 148,838,652, forward strand.
CAAATTTTATCACCGACCTAATTCCTTGTTTTTACCCTTTCCTCTCTTTTTATTTTCCCTCCCTCATTTATGAATTTGAACATGATTTTATGTACCTTAACAACTCAAGCAGAGCGAGGAGTCGATCTACATGGAAGAAAAAAATTATTATTACGATCCACGATGGTAAATGCAAAGGACTTGATGATGAACCGGAAACTAGACAAGTTTGAAGCGTTGATTTCGGAGGTGGCAAAGGAAGATGCATTTCCTTCTCACGGCATTGAAAGTGGTATATGTTCTTAGCACCGATATACGAGTTGATGATGATGCCGTTGGAGGAATTACGAAGGCGAAACAAATGGGAAAATGATGTACATACATGCCATTAGTCACATTGTAAATGGTATGTCGATTCGTTATTTGATATTTATCAAAACTTTGCATCTGCAAAGAATTATGGAATGCATTAGAAACTAAGTACTTAAATGAAGATGCATCCATTAAAAAGTTTCTAGTAGGAAATTTCATGAAATACATGATGGTAGATACACGATTATAATGGAACAATTCAATGAACTTCAGCGCATCTTAGGCCGGTTGCCTGGCGTAAGATGGAAATGGTTGAAGCCATTTACATATCTAGTATCATTGATAAACTACCACCGTCATGGAAAGACTTTAAGCATTTGCTAAAACACATAAAGAAGAACCCTCGCTTGGTTGAACTTGGTAGCCATCTGCGTATTGAGGAATCCTCGGGCGCGGGAGGTGTGAAAACAAGGAAAGAAAGTGATGAATCGACATCCATTCATGTAATGGAGGCGAGGAGTGTTCCAAAGCGAACAAGGAAAAGAAATGGTAAGAAAAGAAACCATTCAAAGTGGCAACAAAGAATCGGAAAAAAAAAGGCCAAAGGGGCTGTTGGATTTGTGGCAAAAGCGAGGGCCTTTACTGGTGATTGCGAGTGCGGAAGAAACGAAAAGAGTAATGGTTGAGCAGGTCGAAAGACCAAGGACCACCCAAGCATCAAGTGCGAATATTAATTATGGTGTTAATTCGGTTGTGAATTATGTGTCATTTATTTACGAAGCATTCTATATGCGGGGTGATGATGTATCATGGTGGATCGACTCAAGAGCAACACGACATGTATGCAAAGATCAAAATTTGGTTTGAAGATTTTGAACCGAGTGAATGATGGCTCAAATACTAAAAATCGAAGCTTAAGTCGATGGCTATTGTTAAAGCGTTGGGCTATTATTTTAAATTTTAGTTACGGAAAATTTGTAAAACTATTTGAAGTATTATTTGTTCCGTGCATCCGGAAAAACCTTGTATCCGGTGCACTTTTATGTAAATCGGGCTATAAACAAGTGTATGAGTCCGATAGGTTTATATTATCTAAACATGGTGTGTTTGTAGGATTTGGTTACTTATTCAATAACATGTTTATGCTTAATATTGTAAATAATAAAGTTAATCAAGTTATGCATATTTACGATGTTAATATCTCAAAGTTGTGGCATGCGGTTAGGTCACGTGCATTATAAGCGTATGCAAGTTATGTCTAAAAATGCATTAATTCCCCCTGTTTGATATCAATGTGGATAAGTGTACTACTTGTATGCTTACCAAAATTATGAGACAACCATTTTAGTGGTGTTGAAAGATCGTCTACAATTTTGGAACTTATACATAGTGATTTGTGTGATTTTATGCCACACCGTCTTTAGGAAATAAGAAATATGTGATTACTTTTATAGATGATAGTACTCGTTTTTGTTATGTGTATTTACTTAATACTAAAGATGAGGCACTTGATAAATTCAAAATTTATAAATGTGAAGTAAATTACAATTGAATTCTAGTATTAAGCGTTTTCGTGCCGATAGAGGTGGAGAATACTATGATCCAACCTACTTGGGTCGTGTGGTATTATACGAGGGTTCTTTGCACCGTATCGCCACAACAAAATGGCATTGCGGAGAGGAAGAACCGTACTCAAAGAGATGGTAAATTCCATGTTGTCTACTCAGGATTGAGTAATGGGTTTTAGGGTGAGGCCGTATTGCAATTTATTATCTACTAAACATAATTCTAATAAAAGGAATTGCTACCCGTATGAACTTTGGTTCAAAAGAAACCAAACTTATATTATTTAAGAGTTTGGGGCGGTAGGGTGATTGTTAGACTTCGATCTAAATTAAAACTTTAGGAGAAAAGAGTCATCGATTGCATTTTCATTGGATATGCTAGTCATTCCAAGGCATATAAGTTTTATGTTATAGAACTAGTGATTCATTGGCTATACATTCGTTTATAGAATCATGTGATGCTATATTTGATGAGAATAGATTTACATCTATTCCCAGACCAAAGACTATTGCTCTCTGATAGTTGGGGTGGAGAATGTGGAGAATAATGATTCTCAAGTGGAGTCTTACGAACTTGAAGAAGTAGAGGCTAGAATAGGAAAACATTTCCACGGATTTTGTTACTTATTTGGTGGAAGGTTAGAAATGAAGTTGGATATCAATACTCATATTGTTACAATATTGAGGATGATCAAGAACATTTTACGGGCGATGGAATCTCGGGATGTATCATTTTGGAAAGAAGCCATCAACGGCGAGATGGATTCCATAATGGGTAACAATACATGGATTCTTACAGTTTACCACGTGGTTGCAAACCGTTAGGTTGCAAATGAATTTTCAAAGAAAAATGAAAGTCGGCTGATGCGGTTGACCGATATAAAGCCAGTTAGTTATACAAGGCTTTAGGCAAAGGAAGGTATCGATTATTTCGATACTTATGCTAAATGTTGCTAGAATCTCACACCAGGTTATTGATTGCCTTAGCGCAATTCATAACTTGGTGATCCATCAAATGGATGTTAAAACAGCGTTTTAAATGGATATTTGGATGAAGAAATATACATGAAGCAACCGGAAGGATTTGTTATGACCGATACTTGAGCATAAAGTATGTAAACTTGTAAAATCATTGTATGGACTTAAACAAGCTCTAAGAAATGGCATCAAAAGTTTGATGAGGTTGTCTTGACTAGTGGATTTAAACTCAATCGAGTCGGACAAAGTGTATTTATAGTAGATTTGATGATACAAACAGCGGTGTGATAATCTAAATGCATATGTCGATGACATGTTGATTTTCTGTACAAACCAAAATCAGGTAGATAAATGTAAAGAACTCTTATCTTCAAGATTCTCTATGGAAGACATGGGGGGCGGATGTTAGTCTTGGTATTAAAATCAAGAGAAATGGGGAGAATTTCAACAACACAATCTCAAATACATTGAGAAAGTATTGAAGAAATTTAATTGTGGAAATTGTACTCCGGCAAATTCTCCATGGAGCCTCATGAGAAACTTGGACCTAATAAAGGTGAAGCAGTGAATCAACTTGAATATTCACGAGTCATTGGTTGTTTGATGTATGCAATGACTAGTACCACGACGAGATATTGCATATGCGGTTGGGAAACTAAGTAGATATCTGAGTAACCAGGTAATTGTCATTGGAGAAGCGGTTGTTAGTGTATTGAGATATCTTAAGTCTACCAAAGACTTTGGTTTGACTTATGTTGCATATCCTTCGGTGATTGAAGGATATTCGGATGCTAGTTGGATATCTAATGTAGAAGATCATTCTTACTAGTGGATGGAGTGTTTGTTACAGGTGGAGGTGCCATTTCTTGGGATTCTAAGAAACAAACATGTATATCAGCTCGACTATGGAGTCGGAGTTTATTGCCTTGGCGTGACGGTAAAAGCGAGAATGGCTTAGGAATTTGATTAATGAAATTCGCTTTATGGCTAAACCAATATCACCGATATCTATCCATTGTGATAGTTCCTACACTATCTAAAGCTTATAGTCATGTATATAATGGTAAGTCGCAACACTTAGGCGTTAGACATAGCGCGATGCGTGAGTTAATCTCTCACTTGAGGGTGATATCGGTTGTTTATGTGAGATCTCAAAGGAATTTAGGTGATCATTTGTGAAAGAATTAGCTAAGGACTTATTACAAAAGTCGGTTATCGGGATGGGTCTTCAACCCGTATAAGTTTCGATGATAGGATACCCGATTTCACTTTGAGTACTGATGCCTTAGGCTAAATTCAATGTGGAAGGCACATTATTAGGAACTTGAGCACATGTATTAATCAGAAGGTATGTGCTATAAACACATGTAGGGTTAGGTTGAAGTTTTATCTTCTTAATGAGTCTTTTAAAAGTGCTAATGTAGGTGCGCGGTAAATTAAAGATTCACTATATGAGAATGAGGTATGGCGGCTTCAAGGAAAGTTGGGTTAGCTTTACATATGCTCGAGAATGGATATGGACACAAAGCGGTTTACGTAAATGGTGTCAAGAATAATACTTTGGAGTAGTCTCAATTCGTGTGTATTGTTATGTACATGTATTCAAAATGTGTAAAGGGGTTCAATGCTTAGTCACTTTGATACTTTCGAATATTTGCGTGTAATAATACTAGGTGAAAATTCAATCTTTGTGATATTTTCATTGAAGCGTGAGTTGGTTTATATTATATTTGTTGTTTACTAAACCAAGGATTACACTTAAATGGGGATGAATGTTGGTGATTTAAGTATAATCACAAGCCATTAAGGTTATCGGGGTTTTAGTACAAAGATGGTTATGCTCATGCAGCTAAGATATAAGTAAGGAGTGCGGAGTGCATGCTTATATAAGTGTTCTGAGTTTACGGATGTGAAAGATCAAGTAGAGTTAAGTAAAACAAACTTAAAGACACGGAAAATTCGGCTTTTGGACAAGCGAGGTGTCACATCGGCCACTTCTCTAGGCTAAATGTTGAGCAGGTTCATATTCAATTTTCGAGTCTCATGGCGTCACTTTGTCACTCATAAGCGCCCGCTGTGGCTGGTGAATTATTGGTGTCTCTTGGTCTTTTTAAGTGGGTACAACCAAATGAAACCTTTTCATTTGTTGTATCATCATAAACAATGAATTCTTTGCTCTCTTCCGGACATCAGAAGTGCTCTTAAAGCAAGTTTACATTGTTGAAAAACATAGAACAAATGTAAGCATCTTTGTTTGTCATTTATAGCTTAAAACTTCCAAAGTGCTCTTTAATCTCTTTTGTCGAGTTAAAGGTTTACTCTCGATTTTGTATCTCGCCAAATATTAGTGAAACCGGGACAAGATATAGGGTCGAATAATTTAAGAAGGACGGCGATAATCGTGAAGCTTGTGAGGATCAAGTCTTATTTTGCGAGGAATTGTTCAAGACATTGTTGATAATCTTTAAACCAATTTCTACTACATTTGTTGTGACAATTATTCTTTGCATTTAGTGTGGCACAATCAAAACTTTTATCATTTATATCGTTTTATTATTACTTTATTCGACAACGAATCAAGATTAAACATAATTATTAAAGCTAATTTTCTTATGAGCGAACATGAGGTTAGTTACAAACATTTGCTTATATTCTGAAACCGTTTATATACATAAATCAAGATACAACAGGATAATACATACATGATAACTTAAATCTATATATCAATGTAATATATTACATAAGTGTTGCTCGGCTATAAAAGCAGTGTAGTAATTAGTGGATATGTGTGTAGAAGTAAACAATTGATTTGTCAATATCACCCAAATTTTATCACCGACCTAATTCCTTGTTTTTTTACCACTTTCCTCTCTTTTTATTTTCCCTCCTCGTTTATGAATTTGAACATGATTTTATGTACCTTAACAACTCAAGCTTGGCAGGAGTCGATCTACATGGAAGACAAAAATACTTCCGACAAGCTCAACTTGAACAGTGAGCTCTGTTGAAAGACAAAAGTACATAACAAGCCAAACTCAAGCGAGCTTGAACATATTGTCTTTTAAGCGATCCGTGAACATAATAGTTTGATTATTTATCAAATGAATGATCAACGACAAGTTCGTGACCTAAATGTATCAAGTTTGAACATAATCTTTTGTTCATTTATTGAACGATCGAAGAACCAAACTTGAACAATATATATTCGATTTAGCTCGGCTCGTTAACTGCTCAAGTCAACTTGTATTTCTAAAACATATTACACAATGCATCTTATTCTCTCTATCGGAGAGATTTTATAAGTATGCTTAGTTGTGTGAAAGGTTATGCAAGTAAGCGGACTCTCATTTTAATCCTTTTTCACATAATACATTTTTTTTCTTGTGTGTGAGAGATTAAATAAAGTGTTGTAATGGATTTGATTAGTACAGCGTTAAATACTGATTATTGTATTGTAAAAAAACTCTTCACCATTGAGTAAAAATATAAAGTGTAGCCTTAATGGGTATAACTTCGGTGATAAAGTGGCGGGATGTTTGTAGTGAAACTTTCTTTTGACTGGCTCTCGATAATAAACAAGGTTTACAAACAGTCTTTACATGCAAACTGAACACAGACGTATAACGTGATTTATATAAATGTGGCTACAATGGAGAAATAGGGAGTTGAGCAAGGAATTTGAGGTGTGGAGGTTGAGTGCATAAAATGAGCAACTTCTTTTAGTCTCTTGGAATAATAGCTTGATCGTGGCTACGAGATGATAGGTTCTGCGATTAATCTACCCGTTCGTTTAGGTAGGACAGAGAGAGTGAGGTATTATCGGTTAGGTTTAACGGTTTTTATATATTTTTAAAAAATAGAAATGAAGCTAAACTATTACTATAAAAATTTACAATGTACTATCATACGATGCTAACTTTTATAAAGCTTTTGTACCATTATATTCCTTCAAGGCAACATGCAAATATGCAATGGATAATGAAAAGCGAGGCTACTACTGTCATTTCGTGATCTCATGACGTAAATGCATGGCAATAGTCGCATCATTAATTTAGTCAGGGCCCACAGTAAAAAAATATCATTTCTGTGATGAGTGGTAAGGATGGATGTAGTGTAAAATCATTCTGGCGTTTGTGTAGTGGACATATCTTTTCCATGAAAAAGAGAATCCGATGGACATTCATTCGACCAAGACAACTCCTTTCCACGATTCTCTAGACAAATACTAGTAAAATTCAACTCTCTAACATGATGTTGTTTATAAGTTTGCACTTACTTTAAGTTTCTTACTTACTTAAATGTCTTTTTTTTTTTTTTTATAAAGGAAAATTGTCTTTTGTTATCATTATTTTCTTTCCTTTTTCAACGGTAAATAATCAGTCATGACTTTGCATGTTTTAGCCCATAATATTATTATACAAATGATTTGATTTGACTAGATTACACGTTGTGTAACAGCTGTACATTTGTTTTGTTTTTAAACTCATTTTTACTAATTTAATCCGGATTGTGTGCTTGACTATATTTAACTATAATATAATCAATTAATGTTTTCTTTGCGAAATATGGGCTGTAGATAAATAAAATAGCAAGGAGAAACTTGAAATTTGAATTGGATGAACTTGTGAAATGTATTTGAATGATTGGATGAGGCTACGTTCGGGCTTCTTACTAACGTGTGATTTACAACGCAGCGTATTACCCTCGGTCTACTATGAGGGAATAAGACGTATTGGCGTCGACGGTCGTTTTGTTAGGGTGAATTAAGCATAACAAAGTTTTGAAGCCTATGTCTATTTATTTATCTTATTTAAGCTGGCTAACTTGTAGATATGTTGACTAAAGCGGTTGATAAGCCAACTTTGGAGCTTATCCGTTGAAGGCTTATGTGCACGGCCAATTGGTTTCTTTACTCATCCAGTGTTGAGATGATTGATGCCTTATATGTTCACATCTAAGTCTAGCTTGAGGAGGTTGTTGAGATGATTGCACTTGCATCGTTGAAAACCATGAATTGAAGACCATGAAGATGTGCAAGCTTGTCTTGAACTTACATCCAAGTCTAGTTTGAGGAGAATTTGTTGGTATGATTGATGTTGCATATGTCGAAGGCCAGGAAGATGTGCGGCTAATGAACCAAAAACACTGTGATTGATGCAAGGGCGTTGAGGAAGCTAAGTATGTTGAAGTGGTTCAAGTAGTTCAAAAGGTTAAAGTTCTCAGCCCTTGCGCGTGAGCCTTTTGCGAAAGTCGATTATTATTAGGCATGTGGCTGTTAGAGGTTGTTAGTCGGTTAACTAGCTCTTTCTACCACCTTGAGTTTTATTCGTTTATTACTAATCTTGATGATCTACATCAATAAAATTTACTTGAGGATTCCTACGGATCGTCTGATAATCAATTTTGTAAAAGCTATGAAAATTGTCCCAACACTCGTGTATAGCTTCATCTACCGATCCTACAATCGTAGAATTTAATGTTTGAACTTCAGATATATCTACAACTTACTTGTAATAAATTCGATAACAAATTAAATAAGATGAAAAAAAATATTATTGATATTAAAATCATAAAAAGGTGGATGAAAATCGCTACCAATACAGATGACATATATATAAATGAGCACCAAGAGAACCAACAACAAACGTTGCTATCAATGTGTAACTACTATGTTTTATTTGTTATTAATTATATACACTCCTCATTTTTCTCTGAATTGTTTCTGACAGATTGGAGTTTACATCAAATTAAAAAAATGGAGGGTGGCATGGCATTAAATAGATAAAATTGGCAATATATGCTTTCTGTTTATAAAGAATGTGAAGAATATCGTAATTATATTTTAAGTAATTAATTGTCTTCAAAGTCGAGCTCGACTTAGTTTAAAACATCTCAAATTCAAACTTGCCTAAATTCAGAATATTAAGCGAATGATCATGAACGATCGTATTTAAATATGATAAGAAAAGTATATGTATATAATTATACAAGCATACATACATATATATACTTATAGATATGTATATGCATCTTTGTGTTTATGATCAATTTTATTAATGTTGAAGTTGAATTGATTTTATATCTTATGTATCTTGTATTTTTAGTAAAATATATGAGTCCTCAAGTAAAAAAACATATAATAACTGTTAGGATACGGAATGACATTATTATTCTTATTAAACGTGGTAAATTAATATATTTTAAAAAAATGGTTTCAAAACCCATTAAACTCGATGCAAAAAAACTCAAATTCGGTTCGATGTTTCAAAACTTATTTAGATCTTTGTTGAGATCGTGTATAAAATAAAAATGTATACAATTCATATCACCTAGTACAAACCATTTTACAACGGTCCGTCACGCCAGATATTGCATTGTTTTAGAAAATTTCCTTACTACTATATACGAAAGGAAAAAGTGTATTTTGTTGACATTTTTTTTTATTGGTTCACTTTTTCTTGTTTATCGGCTAAAAATCAGGCTCTTTTTTTAAATAATTTTTCTTTGTTGCGAGGCAGTAGGAATTTTTATTTTTATTTTTAAGAAGGGTTTGAGTTAAATTGTTGATTTTGGAGGCTGATTATGTCGCCTTTTTAATGTGTGAATATATGTAGCGAATGTATGGTATTTTTCAAAATATAAAGCGCATGATTTATTCTTAAGCCAGCGATCTTTGTATCGTGCCGAAAGCAATTTTGATGGCGTTTCATTGAAATGTTATAGATTTTTAATATAAATTCATTTCATAAAAAAATATATATCGTTCTGTGGCGATATATTTATTTTGAGATATAAATCGGCTGACGTATTCTCTGCGATCTTTATCTTAAAAATATTTAGTTTGGCGATTACATGAAATATTAAAATTAACTTGAAATGAATTTTTTTGTAAAAAACATATCTTTTTTTCCTTTCCTTTCCTATCTAAATAAGAAATGAAAGGGTATCTGTATGTGTAGCCACTCACTTTTTATAAAATTTCATACATCTGTATAAGCCAGCAAAAATCACATCTTTCTTTCTCGTTTATTCTTTTTGTGTTTGATAGTTTTTGTTATTTTGGGCCAGTTTGGTTTGTAAAGCTAACGTTGTAGAATTATTATTTTTTTTCATAAAATGAAAATTGAAATGAGAATGAAATCGGATGGAATGAAATGAAAATCGATAAAGCAGCGTGGTGGTGTGTAAGAGGAAAGTGATGTTAGGTAGGTGGTGGGTGGAATTGGGTTAGGTTGGGTGAGGTGGGAAGGGTAGGGTATAGTAAGATGGGTGGTGGGCATGGTAGGGTAGGGAGTTGTAGGGTAGAGTAGGATGGGGTGGTGGGTAGGGTAAGGTAGGGTGAGATGAGATAAAATATGGTGTAATAATAGAACTTGCATTAGGATAGTGAATTAATATGTAGGTTGGGAGGTAGGTTAAGGTTTGTAGGTATGTAGAGAGGTAGGGTGCGGTAGGGTGTCTTTAATGTAGGTGAGGCGAGAGTATGAGATGTAATCACGATGATGTATGGTAGGGTAGGATGGTATGGTTGGATGATGTGGCGTAAGTTAAGTAAAGTTTGGTATGTTGAATAAAATCATGATATAGGGTAGTGTGGTAAGATAATATGTGGTAAGATAATGTGGTGTAGAGGCGTAGTGAGGTAGGATTGGATAGATGAGTGTTAAAAAAATGTTGGGATAAGTGCGGTTGAGTGATTGATAATGTGTGTAGTAGATAATAAAGAGTTTGTTGGTAGGGTAGAGTTGTGTGGTAGGTTGTGGTATCAGAAAGGAGATCGGCGTAAAATGTTTTATTTTCGTTGTTAACGACTTAAAAATTGCGTTACGAGGCGGTTCGTTTCGTGCTACGTTTCTTCGTATTTAATATCGTGAATAAGTTAAAAGCTTATAAGCATTGCATTTCAGTCGTTCTTGATCAGCGATTTCACTAGTATATTATAAATAATATTTACTATATTTGGCGACAAGTACGTCATCCATATGGTGGTATTTGAGTCACTCAGATATATTCGGCTCCTTTCATAAATAAATAATGAGAAAGTTAGATCTACATACATATAGATGTGGCACATGTATGTATTGTGTATGTATATATTATACACACCATAAATTATGATTCATTAATCATTACCCAATAATATATGGTATTTTTTCATGTGAAGACATTCAAGAATTTATGATCAATGCAAGTGGGTACTATATGTAAATGTAGTAAAACATTATTATTAAATATTTGATGGATATATACACACCATGCAATAGAATAATAATAAACAATTTGAAAACCGTATTTAATATTAATAATGTGATATTAATAATATGTGAATATATATAAACACAACTAAAAATTGAATTATAATATTTGGCATCTCCCTAATTAAAGTAAAACCAAAAATAGTAGATCACAAGATTGAATATTGTAGATCAATGGTCAACAACATCATACAAGAAAATGTGCAGAAGTGGTCACATGGGGGAACCATAGCCACATGCATTATATTGGGAAGCAGATACAGACAATGGATGGTTTGTCTTTGTGAAAATGTTGGAACGCCTTTTCAGATCCATGGCCGTACATTTTATATTTATATATAATTAGTTTTGGATTTTCTTGACAATCATTTCACATTTACTATTTCACATATGACACATTTTGTTACATTGTCAATTGGATAGGTGAAATACTGAAATGTTCTTTTAAAAAACGTACGACCCACTACAGAAATTTTAAAATACGGGTCAAAAAAAAAATTACAGTAATGAAGACATTTGATATCATGTCATGTATCATCTTATATTATTATTATACTACTATTCTTTGTTTTCGATTTTTTCGAAAATCATTTGTTTTGTTTTGTTTTTTCTTGTGAAAAATTGTTACAATTATTCAACTGGCTTAGGTTAAAACCTATTACATCATTGTGTGTTGTGTGTGCTTGGCGTGAAGAATAAATCAGAAGAATCTTTAAATGTCAATAATTTTGTATTTTTGTGGGACTATTTTTTTTATTTTTTTATTTTTTTATTTTACAATTGTGGGACTATTTAAACCCTTGAAATCTAGTTGTACAAGCAAGTGCAACAAATTCCATTTCACATTGACATATATGTTGTATTTCATTTGAGAACGAAAAAAAATAAACCAATAAAATGGAGATTAATGGAGTTTGAATTTGTAATATGGAGAATATGGTTATAAAATGTAATGTAAGTGATTTTTTTTCTTCTTAAAGCCTCAAAGATCCTCAAACCAATTGATCCACTAATTCGCCTCGTCGAAACAATCTGAATCTTACGGTTGTAAAGACACAGACAAGAAAATTTTCAGCGAATCAGGAGGAGAATCGAACCGACGACGTCCCCAGATTCTCAAACACCTTTAACTTTAATATTTTTTGAGCTCAGTGTTCGAGTCTACATGTGCTCAAAATTGTGCTAGACACAATCAAACCAAACTCACCATAATTAAAACTTAATCAAACCGATCTCAAGTAAATTTTTCCCCGCCAACAAACTCAAGCAGAATATTTTTAGCGATCGCTTCGATTCGATAAGTAAATTCTTGATTCAAATCGTTTATACCCCTAACTACGGCACACCTGCTCTTTTATCATTATCCTATGCCCCAGAGGCAGGAATCCTTGATTTAAAACAAAGGAGGGAGCCTTCTTTAAATGTGGTCCTTGTATAATACATAATGTTGGGAATATACCTACCAAATATAAGAGTATATTACAAATAACAACATCATCACAGGGGCAAAACAGACAATTCGGACAAATATATATGTATACAAATAAAACTTGCCACAAAAAGAAAACTTAAGAAAATGACACTTTCCTCCCAGAAAAATCCAATAAGTGCACACATTCTTTATAATGTTCAAAACAACAACAAATGCGTTTGCAGTAAAACCCATACATTTCCCATTATTACCCTATTTAGTCCTTGACATCGGCTTAAATCCTCCAACCAATAAGTTTGATGCTGCAGCAGCGTTTATCCTGCGTCTTTTAGACACGAGATCATCGTGTCGGGATCCGGAAGGTTCAGAGAAAATGGAAGAGGATTTGATTAAAGTGCGTTTATCTTTCCGGTTCTGATCGAATTTAGCAGCAAACTTCACACGCCGAGCAGCAGCTGCGTCGTCTTTAGTAGGCGGAAGCAGTCTTATGCCTAACCCCATCTTTCTTGAAGCAGCTTCTTCTTCTGCTACCCTTTTCTTTTGACTCTGATTAAAAAGAACAACATGAATGTGAAAATCATGAAACAAAAGGGACCAAAAGTGTTTATATCCCGAATCATAGAGACGAAACTTTACATAATAAAACTACAAGGGCCAAGTTATAAATGTCAAAAATCATAAAATCAAACAATATTATACTGGCATTTCTTCGTTTTTGGTGGTTTCCTTCATATTGGACAGCTTTCAATACTTATCTTGCGGGTTTTCTTGAATTTTAGCAAGTTTAATTCCTTTCAAAGATCCTGTATCCTTCTTTTAGCAAGTTTCAAATTCATCCCGACAATTATCCCGAGTATCCGGTATGAATCCGTGTCGGGAACGTATTAGATACGGGACACACTACCAAACATGACTATCGGTGCATAGTGGATACAAGGAAAGAGTAAGAAATTATTACCCTAAGTCTGGCGCGTAAAGCCTTGTTCATGGCATAGTCGTCTGCATGCAAGGCATCAGACACTCGTTGAAGGCGCACTATTCTTGGCTCCGCCTCTTTCTTCTTCTTCAAATCCTGCTCCTCGTGCTCAAGACGGTAGAACGGATCCGTCAACTTCGTTTTTCTTGTATAACAATGAAAAAACTTTAAGTTGTTAACCGGTATCAAAACTGAGACAGGTCTTCTAAGATCAATCCCAAAAACGTAACAGAACAATTTCTTGAAAGCACGATGCAAGTATTTTATACTTCACCTTCACCGAGTGGAAGTAATTGTGTTTCAGCATCTTCAGGATCAAACTCCTCAATCTTCTTTCTGGCTCCGCTTATGATAACGTACTCACAGTTTTGTGGGTCGGTTTGAATTACAATCTCGTGTTGGCAGCAAGCAGATTTCATAGTAAAGCTCCATATCTATCAAAATAAACACAAAAATTTGTAACTATATTTGAACACCGAAGAATCTAACCTGTTCTGAATCGAGTTAGTTACCTTTGTAGAATAATAGTTTCCAACTTGCTTTTTCTCGGCATTGAATCTAACACCTTTGGCGATCATAGATTCACATCCACCGCACCAGATATGGTATGGCATCTCGAATCTGAACATAGTACAAATGATATTAGTCAGAAATCGAATCGAATCAAGGCACAAAATGCATACATAAGCCTGATAAATGTGAAACAATACATGTTAGGCAGTTAAAGCCACCACAACGAATCTACTTCGCATGCAGTGACATTCAATCTCTTGAAAGTCGAATCTAAAGCTCAACATTCTACTTTACAAAGGTCAAATGTCCCTTTTTTACATCTGTAAAGTCGAAACTAGTCCGAAATGTGGTGCAACTGCCACGGTAGATTTGATGTGGTGCCTTTAACAAGCTTCTTCAAGTTAACACTAACTTCTAAGCACATGATTTATGCAATACAAATTTCTATTGTCTCTCCTTTCGATCAAGTCTAGTCACCAAATGAATCCTTGAACAAAGTTTAACAATCAACTGAACAAAAACATAAGGTAGAAATGCAAAACGTAAACCGAACCGAATTCATCAATTGGTACCTTATGATCAAAATGCCTTGATCCAATTTCCTTGCTCTCTCCTCAGAGCATGTTGTCCATGAAACTTGTTCAGCCCACCCTGTAAGATACGTGCCAGAAACAGTTATGACCTTTTACAGAAGCAAATACGTACACAGACATGCTATTAAACAAAAGCATACCTTTTAGGTGTCCATTCCGGTGGATAATAGAAATTGTCTGTCTTGCAGCTGCTAACGACGACTACAATACAGAGAAAAACAACAGAAATCAGCAGCTCGTAAAACGCAACAAGGTTAAGTGTTCAATAATTAAGGACAGCAGAATATCAACGATCCATAACAACCGTATTACCTAAAAGCAAAGACAAGTTCATCTAAACCTAAAGGATCAAATCAACAACCTAACTAATTCAAATTTCAACAAGAAACAGAGAATTCACAACACATCAAGCACGCTCATATGTGAATAAGGGATTAGATCATCTTGTCAATTCACAATAGGAAAGATCCCCTCTACAAAAACAATTACTGCAGCAAACATAATTTGAATTATTCAGAAATCCTACTCTGCAACTAGAAAATATTTTTCAGAAGATGATTTCTGAAACCAGCGAGAAAGGAATAACATGTCAATATGAACAAAGAATGAAAAGATTCAAAACCCTAGAAATTTCACAGCAAATATGAGCTTTTTCAATTATTTTACATACCATTTTCGATAATCAGATTGAGAATCTTCTTGCTTTCAATTTCGGTTGATGAAGCTGGCTTTTGTGATTTGATCTTCCGAAACAATCAGGAAGCTTTTTTTCTCGCGTTTTACTATGTCGCGAATGAATTAGTAATTTTTTTCCGCGAAGAACCCGAAATTTGGGTCGAGACGGAAATGGATTTGAATCTCATGGGTTGACATTAAAAGAGTTTGCTTGGGCTGGGTTGAATTGACTTGGATTGGAATGGGCCGCCTATTAAAAATAAGAGTGTTCTATTGCCCGTTTTATTTCTCGACATCACATTTTGTGTATTTCTTTGTTAAATTACAAAATTACTTCCAGCACCATACATATTTGAACTTTATTGCTCATTGATGATGGTAGAAACGTCATTATCACAGACACTCGCTATGTATAAAGAACGTCACTGCCACATACGTTGACCACCGCTTGCACCGTTCTGTACTTAAAACGCATCGTCGTTGATGTTTTTGTAAGGAAATGAACGTCAATAGCAATACGTAACAATGTGGTTTTCGTATTTTTTCGGGTGTGCTATATATATAGTCGTGGGAGTTGAAGTAATTTTCTGATGAACGAAATAGTTATTGCGTCGGAAGTAATTAGGGGTGTCAATATAAAACCCCTAAAAATGTAGGTAGTGTGAAGTAGTTCTATTAACATTCGTGACAAATTAAATGTCTAAATGTTCTCTTGGTGCAACAGACGACATCCTCGCCTACGTAACCTTCCACCATGACCGACAAAATGGTGAAGAGTTTAATCATGGTGATTTCAACGACCTCTTAGGTGGGAGGACTAGGACCGGTGCCTACAATGAGTCACCATGAATTCAAAACTAATCACTACATCTGCGGTTATCGGAATTCGATCATGCGTTTGCTACATGAAAACCAACCGAACTCCAAATACGGGTCATGTCTAAGTGTTCTCTTTTAGTTCGAGAGAGACTATTATGAAGGTTAATGTCAGAATTAGGACCCTCATGGATCAAAACAGATTGCAATAATCAAGACGCAAACGAGAAAGCATAAATCACACAAGAACAATAACACATGATTTAACGTGGTTTCCGACAAATGCCAACTACTCCACGGGCATAAAATATGAGAATATATTATCATTGGAGATTTTACAGACTCTGCAATTGCCTAAGGCAATTGCTTTGCTTCTACTGCTTGACTGCAAATGCTCTAGGCTACAACAGATGTGTATTTATAGCCACAAAAAATTAGACCTAGCCGCCGTAAAGACATACTAGCATATTAACTAAAATACTCTAGACGTGGACCACAACTCCAGCTGTTATCCACCAGAATGTAATCATGCTAACATTTACCCAAATTGAGATTTGCCCAAAACTACTTTCCCAAAGCTGACTTTCCCAAAGGCATTTTCGATAAAGTTCGACTTCCCAAGAAAATCGATCATTCAAAGTCGACTTCTACTCAAAGCTTACTTTTCAGCTGACTTCGCTCGGCTTAGTACTAAACTCAATTTAGTACTCAGTTCTAAATAAGAGGTCAAGTTATATTTCCTAACAATTAATATGACCCACCCAATAATATATATATTAGCCTCCCTTAATGAATTAGTCGCCCCCGTTGATAAGTTTGCAACGCCCAAATTTAATACTCCTAGGTCAGTCAACGCAAAAGAAATTTCTACGAAAAATCATATAAAGAAATGTTTATTAGATAGTTGTAAGTCAAATTTCATATTTACTTAAAATGTTTTTTTTTTATATAAACACATATATATTATATATATATCTATCTTCACTCATTCAAAGTCATAGACAGTACCAGTATACCACCACCTTTGACTCACTCTTGTGTATCCATCGTATAAGTATTCAAATATACATGAAATATCATTGAGGTCATCTTTTTTTTTTTGAAGGTAGTGGTCATCTTTTTCAACGATTCTACTTCAAAATGGTCCGTCCGATGCCAACTGGAACCGGCGATCGTTTTCCCTGGCCATTATAGCCGTTGGTTTATTTGTTTCAGTCTTATTTCTTGTAGTTCTATGTGTTAAACATGCTAGACAAGCACGCCGGAAGTCCAAGTCGCCCCCATGAACGACACCACCAATATTGCACCGAAACCACCCTCCTCTACTGTGATGATGGACAACAGCAAAGCGACTCCGATTGATGGTAATCGGAGAAACGGTGAGGAAAACGAGGTTAATGGAGAATATGAAGAAGAGGGTTTATGGCAAAAACGATCTTGATGGGAGAGAAATGCGAGCCACCCGAGTTCTCTGGTGCGTTGTTTTACGATGCATGTGGTAATAGGGTTTCTGAGTTTCATAAATCCTCACGAGGTGTTCTAGGAAGGGTTTAATTCCTTCCTTGTGCAATAAGATGCACCCTATTTTCTAAAGAGCAAAGTTACTCATAGATGTTTCAATAATCCGAATGCCACAACTTATCTAATGTGTCAGTGAGATAATTCATGATATAAAGAAATAAAACATGCATCTATTTTGATATAGATGGAAATCTAGTAACATTTCTCATTTCGAAAACTGAAATGTGAATTGTATTTCTTTTATTCGTTGCATACATTGTTATTGATTCTACTTTTGTTTCATGTTAATCCAAACGTGATGTTTTACACTTTTGTCATTGTAATATATATTCTTGAGATGTAAAACAATTTTGAAGAGGAATTTTTTTGTGTAGTAACGTTGCATATGATGTATAGTAGGAGATATTAATTACTCATAAATTAATTAAGGCGAGTTGTTGTACATAGCATAATTAAATATTAACTAATCAAAGTAGTAGATGATCTAATTAACTTTAATTTGAAGACTTTACTATGTGTAATAGCAGTCTATAACATGCATACAAGTCCATGCATTATCTTTCAAGCGTAAGCCTGTAATAGAGATGTTGAGTCAACATAAAACACATAATAAAAACATATAAAGAGGATAAAACAAGGCCAGTTAAAAGTGAAAATATAGAAATATGATCATATATATACATGTTCTGATACCACGTTGAATCACCACTAGGGGTGTAACCGATCCGAATCGAATTAAACATTTACTTATCGAAATCGAGTAACCTCAAAAATAATTATGCTCAAACTCGGCTCGAGTTTGTTCGAGCAAGTAAAAAGATGCTTGAATTTGGCTCGTTAATATTGATGATCCGCTTTCGAGTTCGATTAATGTGAGATAGATTGAGTTTTTGGATTTTTGCTTGAAAACCACAATCTTCTTTGATCAAAATTTTGCAGCAGGGACACTAATTCAATAGAGGTAGGTCTTGGTGGCTTTAACATGGTAGTGGTGAAGGTCTCATATTGAGGACCAAGACTGGTTAACAAGAAGTAGACTTTCTCTGGATCTGCAATAGGTTTTCCAATGGCTGCGAGACTATCACAGAGGCCTTTGAACTGGCTGAATATGATCCGTGATGCTCTTGTCATCTTCCTTCCTTAGGTATGTGATCTGCAGATCTGTTGCTTCAGTTGAACTCTCTTTCCCGTGGTCCAATGACTAGACCAAGTGATTCTTCTGACAATGATCCAATTAGCCACCCTCTCAGTAATCTGTCTGCCTTCTTCCATTTTGGATTTGTTGTTTGTGTACTTGATTTATTACCTGCCGTTGATGAAGTGGTTGTGATAAATTGGTCAGGTGCAGGGGTCTCCTTGTTCAAATGGCCAATCAGATCTTGACTTTCTGCAAGTGCTAGAGCCTGCTCTCTCCATAAGGGATAATTTTTTGATGTAAGTTTTAGGGATATGAAGCTGCTGACATTTAATGATAAGGATGTCATGTTGAGTATGATTTTGATGGTGATTAGGCACCAATTGGCTCTGCTACCATGTGAAAATGGAAAGGACATATAACTAAGAAACAGAAAAGGTATGATCTTTATTATTGAATTGCTTACTATTGTTGCTCTGTACTTCTATATTTATAAGGCATTTAAGCCTGCAAATCTAGATAAACTCGTGCTTGCTTTGAAATAATCACATAAACTAGATAATCACTTTGAAAAGAAGTAGATAACTCTAGGACTCTTGATCACTTTGCATATTCAGCTCGACTTTTGTATATAGCCTGTGATAAAGTCAGCCTTATCTCTCCATATAACCTTATATCTCCCAAGGCTTGATTCAAATGCATTTCGCAGCTTATCTTGAAACAATTCGGATGACCACAAACTGTTTGAAAGAATGCCTGAATGAAGAAAAGTATATCTGAACTTTTCTGAAATTTATCTGAATTTATTGAGCTTTATCTGAATTTATTTGAATCTTGATATGCTTTGCTGATGGTGTTTGATAGCTGCTGGATCACTTTGCATGAAATCGTTCATAGACTTTATTATTAATCTGGTTGGCTGAATGTAAGGCCTCCTATATACTTAAGAGTACGTGCTTGTGCATGCTTTCTGGCTTTGGTTTCGTTTTAATGGGATATAAAATGGTTTCTTTTTAGCTAAATATAATTGGGCATTTTGTGTCAAATTTTATCTGGTTGGCTGGATGTTTTGGTTTCTGACAACTCGTTCCATTGAAGCCATACAAGGGCGGAGCCAGGATTTTGGTTCCGGGGGGCTAGAATAATTTTTTTTGCGATGTTGTATTATATAGCAAAAAAAAAAAAGACGGCTTTTATCTAAGATCGTAAATCGCTTTCACGCGCACCATCGATTACTCTCGCAGGCCTATAAATCACCTTTGGCACCACATTGAATACTTTTATTATTTTGTACGGCTTAACGTCGGTGACGCTGACGCGCATATTGCGTTACGCACGTCAGTGATACTGACGTTGGTTGCCAATTGATCACAACGTCAGTGACGCCGATTTTACAGACATAAATGTATCAATGTTGTAAACGTTAGACCCACTGACGTTGTGAGTGAAATGAACATCACAGGCTCTGACGCGTGTAACGTGATGTCAAAAAGTTATTTGACGGTGTGATTGAGTAAATGAAAAGAAAAAGAAAAGTATCAATATTAATTTCGTGGTGCCAATAGAAGCTCCAAAAAAAAAATCTTGAATTGAGGGAAAAAAGATCACTTTGAGTCTATACAACGAAAACACCCAAAATATATTTATTTCATTTAGAGAGTTAACAGAAATAGACATTAAATTTAAATAATAAAAAACCTAAAAGAAATAAAGAGACTAATAAATAGGGGTGAACAAAAAACCAAAACCAAACCAACCTACCTTAACCAAATCGAACCAAACCTGAAAGATATAAACCGTGGTTTTTTGTTTTTTAGATTGTAAAACCAAACCGTTAAAAACAATTTGGTTCCAACTTTAAAAATTAAAACCGTTTAAAACCGGACCAAACTGGATTTTATATATATATATATATATATATATATATATATATATATATATATATATATATATACATACACACACACACATACCTACATCTACTAATACTTTAAAACATCAATGATGTTTTTTAGGTCCAACTCAACATGTTTAAACTTGGTATTTGTAATGTTTTAATGATCAATTACTAATCTCATATCCTAAAGATTCATATTTTGTTGATCATTTCATTGCATTGTCTTTAATTTCCAATCATTGAAAAGAATCCCGAAGCATACGCCGCTTCACAACTCACCACCGCTAAATCTTTCTTCTCTTTCTACTTCCTCATCACCGATATTTGGAATATGTGAATGCTTATTTGTCTAACTTACTTCTTCTAATGATGTTGATAAACTTCATCGTGGACATTTTTCGATTTGTTCATTTTGTTAGGTTTGACATCTTATATAAATAAACGATCTATAGACATTAGTTTTATATAAGTTTGTCTTTTATTTGCTCATAATTAGATTATGTTGATACTAACATTGTTGAGATAATCAAAATCGAGTTGGTGTTATGGAGAAAATAAAATGACGAATATGTTTCTAACTAAATGTTCAAAACTATATCACATGTTTTGTTTCGTTTGAAATGTGTGAAAGTTAAATTATCTTTAATTTATCTCTCGCTTACTTATGGAACAAATGCACTCATCTTTCTCCTTGACCATACTCAAAATATTATTTTGTCAAATGGATTTTGAGATTTATATATGATTCAATAATATAACGATTAGTTCATTATTAGTATATTTTGAAGTTGATGATTAATTGAATTGAAATGAGTAAGAGATGACTCTTTCATTATCTTGTTTGTCCCAAACTTGTGAATTCAATGGTAGGTGTCGAGTTCGTTGTGTTGGATGGTGCCAAGTATGATTGGTTTTTTGATCTTTAAAATTCGCATGAGTATATGTTAGTTAAATATAAAACATTTGTTAAATCATCTCAATGGATTTCTCGACATAATAGTACTAATGTATTACATATATTATCATTTGTTGTTACGAGGCAATTTGTGATTTTCTATCATTAATTTTAATTGTTAAAGAAAACCGTAAAAACCGAACCTGTTCGAACCAACCTGGACCGAACAAATGGTTTACGTCGAAAACCGTTCAAGTTTGGTTCGAAAAATTGAAAACCGTATAAAATGGCTTTGGTTTTAAAATCGGAAAAACCTACCGAACTTAATTATGTTCACCCCTACTAATAAATGCTTCTTTAAGAAAAACTTAACCTTTTATGAAAAAGAAAAAGATTGAATTAGAGTAAAATAATATTAAAACACATATCACATTAAGTTATATGCTTGTTTAAGAAAATGAAAACAACAAACAAATTAGGTGCTAATGTTTGCTGCTATTATTATTATTTTTTATTTGATAAAAAAAGGTAAGTTGCTTATAATAGAAGAAGAATTGAAAGAAGAAAAGGGTTTGTTGGTGATGTGCCTAAAATCGCATTTGGATCGCGTGATCTCGTTCGTGTAATCGCCGACCACCGGCATTAGTGGATGATGCCACCGCCATTATCGCATCCGTGAGCTCGCAAGCCGATTAGGACCGCGAGCCTCTGATCCATTCCAAGCCCTTATTTCACGCGACGACAAAAGAGGATTAGGGGCCGACGCGCGATCTCATTCAATAAATGGGTCCGCGGCGAACTCGATCATAACATTTTAAGGAAGGAAGCTACCTTAAGTTCAACAAAACAATGATATAAAGGGAGGCAGCAGAGAGCGAGAGTAAGACAGGATGGCGAAGTGGGCGACCTACGCGATCCTATAAGGACGCCGCCGAGATATTCGATCTACTTACCATCTAGATATTTAATTTACTTAAACACTAAGTTTACTTAACCACTAAGCTTCCTCCTCCTATAAATAGGGGATCCATGTAACACATTTAGTCCCCGGGCGAAATGATATAAAACAGATGGCAAAGCCAAATTGCCCCCTCCTCGTCTCTTATAAAACACCACCGCCGGAATCCATGGCCGCCACCGAGCGTCATCGGAAAACACCACTTTTATACACTTTTATAGCCAGATATCCACAATACAAACACCGCAAGGACACCCGCCACGATTTATGCATCATCGGTTGGCTCCGTTACGGAAACGACATTTTCGCTACTTTTCGGTCGATCTAGAATTTCCGGCGGCTTAAAACCACCCATTTTTTGTTTTCCGGCGGGTGCTATACAAGATCTACGTTCAGATCCAAAATCTTAATCAAAACCTCCCCAAATCTCCAGCCATCTGTTTAAAAAAGTTGTTCTAGATAGAGACCGATCTCCATTGAGTGAGCTGAGAAAACGAATCCATGAAGCTTGATGAACAAAAGTTCGAGCTAAAAGTGAAATCGAGATGGTGAAGCAAGCTCTAGCTCAGTTAGAGGTCGAAGAAGCCGAGAATAATGTCAACATGCTTCGAGTTTTCTTGGTTCTGAATCAAGTCTGCAGCCTGATCGAATCAGAACTTCAAGCTTGGATCGACAGAGAGCCCATAATTGATCTCGCGGTTAGTTCGGAGCCATGGTGTGAAGGTAAAAATCCATCGTGCAACGAGCTCGAACTCTTCAGCAAATAAAAAGATTTAGATGCGGAATATTGCAAGCTTGTTGTTCTATGATTGAAAGAGGAAAGCAACAGAGGTATTTTATTCCTTTAAGCTGAACCGGGCCGCAATCAATTTTTGTCTACCGGAGAAGATGACCGGAACCGGAGCTCGGTTACTGTGGATTCGAGCTTTGAAACAGGGGAGCATAAAGCCGACATAGTCAATGGATTAAAGCATCCAAAGAGATGCTTCCTGCAATTCTGTCACCCAATCGGATCTTAAGAAGCCTCCGATACCGGTCAGCCTCGCCGGAGCTGCAAGATAATGAACTAAGGATGCGGCCCCCTATTTGTTTGATGCGGATCTGTTCAAAGTAAGCAGCTAACATCTTGATCTTTTCATATAAAAAAAAAATATTATTAAAAAAATAAAAAATTAAAAAACGTTGCCTTTGAGGTTATTTATTTCAAATTATTTAAAGAGAGTATGCAACTCCAATAATGCTGCCTCTCCGAATTTATTTACAAAAAGATGGTTGCCGAACACTATAATGATTTATACGAATTTCCATAATTAATCAGACTGATAATTCCAATGGCCACTTTTAAGTCCGACCTTCACTTCGGCAAGTTCTAAGTCCGACCCCATCGCCAAATTTCTAAGTCCGACCTTCACTCGGCAAGTTCTAAGTCCGATCCTCGGCCAATTCTAAGTCCGACTTCACTCGGCAAGCTCTAAGTCCGATCCTCTCGCCACTCTAAGTCCGACCTTCACTTCGCCACTCTAAGTCCGACTCAACATTAATTTCAGACGAGTTACTCGAGATCTCAATCTTGTCCAAAACAAAGGGGCCACATATGTATATACACATATATGATACGTCGGGCCCAAATAGCGGACTCGAAAAAGATGAAATATTTCGAGCAAAAATAAAGTAAACATTTTATTACAAGTCCGCATCAAATGAGCTCATTTTATTACAAGCTCCGCATCAATGAGCTCATTTTATTACAAGCTTCAGACGATGATTTCATTTTATTACGAGCTCTGATACAAGCTCGCCATCAACATGGATTTTCTTTCAACAAAAGTCCGTCCGCTTAATAGCGCGGCAAAAACAGGCCCAGAGTTGCTTCGAAGGTCGCTTGCTTTGAAAGCACGGCCCTTAGTGAACAAGTCGCATCACACGACAAGGTCGCAAAAACAGGCCCAGAGTTGCTTCGAAGGTCGCTTGCTTTGAAAGCACGGCCCTTAGTGAACAAGTCGCATCAGACGACAAGGTCGCAAAAACAGGCCCAGAGTTGCTTCGATGGTCGCTTGCTTTGAAAGCACGGGCCCTTAGTGAACAAGTCGCGATCGATTTACAAGGTCGCAAAAACAGCCCAGAGTTGCTTCAAGGTCGCTTGCTTTGAAAGCACGCCCTTAGTGAACAAGTCGATCGCACAACAAGGTCGCAAAAACAGCCCAGAGTTGCTTCGATGGTCGCTGCTTTGAAAGCACGGCGCTTAGTGAACAAGTCGCGATCGCACGACAAGGTCACAAAAAACAGCCCAGAGTTGCTTCGAAGGTCGCTTGCTTTGAAAGCACGGCCCTTAGTGAACAAGTCGCATCACACGACAAGGTCGCAAAAACAGGCCCAGAGTTGCTTCGAAGGTCGCTTTCTTTGAAAGCACGGCCCTTAGTGAACAAGTCGCATCGCACGACAAGGCCGCAAAAAACAGCCCAGAGTTGCTTCGAAGGTCGCTTGCTTTGAAAGCACGGCCCTTAGTGAACAAGTCGCATCAGACGACAAGGTCGCAAAAAACAGGCCCAGAGTTGCTTCGAAGGTCGCTTGCTTTGAAAGCACGGCCCTTAGTGAACAAGTCGCTGATGGAGGTCAAGTTAAATTATTAACTCGAGACCTACTAACCCACTAGCAAGAGAACTAGGTTCAATGGTAGTATAGCCAGACAGAGTCGAGGTCGATCCCACAGAGACTCGGCACAAATAAAACACAACTTACTTTATCAGACTTAAATTGAAAGGGCGGTCTACGACCAACTAAATGCTGTAAATAAAATAGCGACAACCACAAGACACAAAATACCACAAAGACAAATTAAAGACTACTAAACACGGATAATACGGTTGATATTATCTAGACAAATAGTATTGATTACGCTAGTAGATCATAACTCCCTCATGTGAATTAGGTTGATAACGAGACAAAACAAACGTTCAAGATTAATTATTATGACTACGGGAGTCATCCCCTAAGGTAGATTTAGCTCCGGTTAGGCCATCTAAATCATCGTGCCTCCATTACGTGACTTCGCTTTTTAATGCCTCCATCTCATATAACTTCTGACACAATTATTTAACTAGGGATGCCGGTATAAACCGTAACCTCATCTAAGCAACATTCCTATGATTAGCGCATTTTAGATGCCGATTCAATCTATATCCTAAGTAACAATCACTTTTTGAGTTTCATGTTAAATTATGATGACGAATAACTAAGTTGATCAGGTTTAATTACTCGTTTTAATTCCAATCCAGAGAATCTGACGTAGTCGAAGCCGATCATGATATTGCCCTACAAATTGCCAGGCTCGGTCGATCGAACGGCAAAGACTGGCGACCGAAAGTGACACGCTCAGGTCGACCGAACACGCTTCGTGGTCGGAACAAATCATGACTACTTCTTAACGCTTCTAACCTAAACACATGGGTTCGTAAATAGATCTACATCACGCAATCAATACAAATAAAATTACTCCATAATAAAACACACAATGATCTATGAATAAAGATTGCATAATTGAATAGTCATACCCTCGAAGACGAGAGCGACTCCCACTCTTTAATGCGCTCCCTAATCGGAGAATCCGGACTAATCCACAATGAACGAACATAAAGAAAATAAAACTTAAAAACTAAAATTGTATGAATGTTTTTTTTTGTGTTGTGTAGTGGTGTGTCTTCTCAATTTCGTAGTCTTTGTTTATATAGGAGTTGTAGCCGACATAGGGAGAATCCGTAAGATTGACACGCATTTATCACCTTAGGCTTGGGTGACCGAACCGTTACGCTCGGTCGACCGAATGGCATGGCTCGGTCGACCGAGCCACCTCTCTACGCGCTTTCAATTTGGCTCCGTCGACTTGTTCCCCACTTCACTCGTTTGTGCCGATCCGATTAATCTTTTCTTCAATGCTCCGATTTTCTTCTCTTTTATCTTGAGATCTCCCGATTGTGTGATAATTATCTTCCCGATTTATCATGATCCGCAAAATCAGCATTTATCACACAATTAATTGCTCTTTATAATAAAACATTTAAATACCAATTATCATATTAATAATCACTTATCATTAAATAATAAATATAAACACGTGATTAAATATGAAATATATATAATTGACTCGATTTAAGGTTATAATTGATGACATAAATAGGTATATTTTAACCGTCATCAAAATGCTCTACTTAAACTTTGCTTCGTCCCGAACAAAGCATCAATAAGTCATTCCCAAGACAACATTTTCTCGTGGTCAACTCATACTTACACAAGAAACCCGAGTCAACTCATACCAGTCATGCTCATAAGATAAACATTATCCACTACTCGCTATGAATCGAAGTGATTGTGTGTATGTATGCGTTGGTTTTATATAAATGTAGCTTGATTTAGAGTTTATGCAGACTTCATATCTAAATTCACCAACATCAAGATTCATACTTTTATGCCTCGCAATGGTTAAAGCACTAGAACAATAAGCAAGAGCGTATCTATAGTGGTTTTGGACTTGGAGACCGAGTACTACTCAAGCCTCTAAAAATTAATATTTTCAATTTTTACATATGTTTGAATACTACTAATCTCAAGGAAGAAAACTTTTAATGAGTATCTCCTCTCTTAGATCATGCATAGCACCGAATATTACCACAAGCGCAGGGCTACTTTGGTAATTTTTCTACAAGCCCAGTGTTTTAATGCATTGTCAAAACACAGGTACGTCCCAAGCTTATTACTCCGCTCTTGTTGGCTAGAAGATCGAGAATACATTAGTCGACAAATATCGACATTAGGTCCTCATAACCACTTATCCACGATTGTACACATACTTCTTTCAATTATTATAACTCATGCGGTACTAAGCGATTCACATGTCGAGTAATTGAACAATACCTAACTACTTGCAATTGTTGGCATGAATATCCTTAAGTCTACTAACAAATTATCGCAAAGTATAATATGACTACGTACTCACGCAACTTGGTTCATGTCCTATTAATTCTAAGTATAAGAACTTCACAAGTTTAAGGGTACGAGTTAAACAACTTGGCATTTATCCATAAAAATTTTAAAATTTGGCTCAATATTGTCTCAGTGTACCGTTTCCCTTGACTGCAACATATAGCACAATATACATATATATCCCCTGCCCCCCACTTAAACATGGCATTGTCCTCAATGACAAAAATAAATGAGAGTTCAAGATGAAAGACTTAGCTCGAAACGGCTCCCAAGTAAAGTGGACAATATCGGAGTAATCATCGGCACAATGTGAGAGAGAGACACATCCTGTATAAACAAACAAGCTCCACGAAATCGTCAAATACCATGTCTATGGAAGTTATAAAATAATGTGGCAGTAATTAGATATAGATATCTAAAAACAGTTTAAGCCACTTTACTTTATACCGCCAAGGACAAGACCAAAAGGATTTAAACCTAAATAAAAAGAAAAACTCACATGACGGCTATCAAGGAAAAACTCGCTTATTCCGAACTTAGACTCGAACTTGGCGAGATGAAAAAAACCGTGATAGCGCATGCTACTTTATTAAAAAGAAAAACAAAAAGATAGTTATAGGTAGTAGTTCTAAATTTAAAGTCGCTTAGCTCGACTCACTCAAGATGGTTTATTCATAGACGTGGTCCTCGAGGTACAAGACTTCCTCCTCACCTCTGGCGGCAGCCCGTGATAATGCTTAATACGATGTCCATTGACCACAAATCTGGACTCGTCTTTGAAATTGAATAATTCCACCGCTCCGTAAGGAAAAACTCGTTGTACTTGAAATGGGCCACACCATCTTGATTTTAACTTGCCCGGAAAGAGCCTTAAGCGCGAGTTGTGCAGAGAACCAGATCACCCTCTTGAAAGGTCCTATCTAGAATCTTTTGTCATGGAACTTCTTCGTGCGCTCCTTGAAAATTTTGGCATTCTCGTATGCCTCTAAACGAAACTCCTCCAGCGAGTTAATTCTAACATCCTCTTCTCACCGGCCAACGCCTCATCAAAATTTAGCATTCGTGTTGCCCACATGGCCCGGTGCTCCAGTTCCACTGTGTAGATGACATGCTTTTCCAAAACAATCCTATACGGTGACATTCCAATCGAGGTTTTATATGCAAATCCCTATATGCCCATAAAGCGTCGTCTAAACGTAACGACCAATCCTTCCTAGTTGTATTGATGAGTTTTCTCCAGGATACGCTTGATTTCTCGATTGGTGACTTCACCCGCCCACTAGTCTCTGGGGTGATATGCGGTTGCTAGCTTATGTCGAACCCCATACTTAATCATCACCTTTCAAAAGGTTTATTACAAAAATGACTACCATTGTCGCTATAATCGCCTCAAGCGCCCCAAACCTTGTAAAAATATTCTTTTTCAAGAATCTAACCACAACCCTAGCATCGTTAGTAGGGAAGCAATGGCCTCAACCCATTTGGATACATAATCAACAAGAACTAAGATGTATCGGTTAGATAATGATGAAGTGAAGGGCCCAACGAAATCTATTCCCAAACATCAAAAAGTTCTACTTCTAAGATACTCTTGAGTGGCATCTCATTCCTCCGAGAAATATTACTGTCATTTGACAAGCATGACATCCTCTTGCATATTGGTGTGCATCCTTAAACAATGTCGGCCAATAAAACCGCATTGGAGGACCTTGGCCGCAGATTTTATCTCCCCGTAGTGTCCTCCAACTTCATACGAATGACAATGCTTCAGGATATCATTATACTCTTCCTCGGGCACACATCTTGAAAAACATTATCGATCCTAGTTTAAACAAATAAGGCTCATCCCAATAATAGTGTCTAAGATCTTTAAAGAATTTTTTCCTTTCTTGGACAAGTGAGATTCGTGGGTGTACTTTGCGGAGAGATAATTGACAAACAAACTAAACCACGGTTGTTTCTTCTCCTTCACAACCTCTATTCGCGAAGAAACTGCAAAGACAATCATCATGTCCTCCGATGGTGGTGATGGAGAAAAGTTGTTCATCGTGAAAGATTCTCCTATTTCGTGCAATTCCTCACCATCCTCTAACCGTAAGCGCGATGATGATCGGCCACCACGTTCTCACTTCCTTTCTTATCTCGGATTTCTACGCCAAATTCTTGCAAAGCAATAGAATCCATCTCAACGAGCCTCGGCTTTGAATCTTGCTTTGCTAGGAGATACTTAAGAGCCGCATGGTCATCCATACAGATGACTTTAGATCCTACTAAGCACGATCTAAACTTGTCAAAAGCAAAGATAACGCCAAAAGCTCCTTCTCCGTTGTGGCGTAATTTCTTTGGGCAGCATTCAAAGTCCGGCTTGCATAATAAATGGGCCTAAAAATCTTATCCCTTCTTTGACCCAAAGCGGCGCCAACAAAGAGTGTCACTTGCATCACACATCGGTTCAAACGGAAGATCCCAATCCGGTGCGACTAGGACGGGTGCGAGAATCAATCTACTTTTATTTCGTTGAAGGCTTTTATGCACTCATTAGAAAACACGAATGGTACATCCTTGGCCAATAATTCGGCAAGAGGTCAGAGATTAGGAAAAATCCTTGATAAACCTACGATAAAATCCGGCGTGGCCTAAAAAACCTCGCAAAGTTTTAAGATTAGTAGGTGGAGGTAGTTTCTCGATCACCTCGACTTTAGCTCTATCCACCTCTATACCGTTCTTGGATATGCGGTGACCTAGTACTATCCTTCAGAACCATCAAATGACACTTCTCCCGTTAAGCACAAGATTAGTCTCTTCACATCTCTTCAACACTGCGTGCGGATGTGTGAGACATGAATCAAATCGTCTCCAAATACGGAGAAATCATCCATAAAGATTTCCAAGAAATCTTCCACCATGTCCGCAAACAGAGTGACATCATACACCGTTGAAATGTCGCGGGCGTTGCACAATCCAAATGGCATTCGATTATAAGCAAATGTCCCATATGGGCATGTAAATGTCGTTTTTCACGATCCTCGGGTGAGATGTGGATTTGATAGTATCCCGAATTCCCGTCAAGAAAACAATAGAAAGCATGCCCGCTCAGTCTCTCGAGCATTTGATCGATGAAGGGAAGAGGAAAGTGGTCCTTACGAGTTGCGTCATTTAGTTTCCTAAAGTCTATGCACACTCGATGACCGGTGATTAGCCTCACAGGAATTAACTCATTCACTCATTGGCTTGCACCGTCAATCCTCCTTCTCGGGAACTACGTGGATAGGGCTTACCCATTCGCTATCAGCAATTGGAAATATAATTCCCATTTCTAGCATTTTTATAACCTCATCCCTAACCACTTCCTTTAATTGTGGGGTTAAACGCCTCTGAGGTTGTGCAACCGCTTTCTTTTCAGGATCCACGGAGATCTTGTGCATACATACGCTAGACTAATGCCCTTGACGTCGGCTATGGTCCATCCAAATGCTCCGCGGTACTCTCTCGTAACTCTCATTAGTTTCTCCTCTTGTAAGTCCGTCAAGGATGAAGATATAATTAGCGGCAAAGTCTCATCTTGAAGAAATACATACTTCAAATTCAGCAGGAAGAGGTTTTAAAGTCAAATTTGTGGGAGGTTCTTCCAAAGAAGTCTTCACTTTTGACCAAGTGAGTTTGAGTTCAAAGTATTTATGCCACGTTGGTCTATGATAGAATCTTTCAATCTCGCAAAGACTTACTTCCTCTACAGGCCTTGGGATTCCTCTACTACATCCTGGCCATATCATCTTCTCCTCCTCACTACTTATGTACTTGACTTCATCCTCTTCTTCCAAGACAAAGATCCAAGAAATCCTTGATACTTTCATGTTGTTGAAATTCTTGAACGATCCTATCAATGGAATCCAACATGAAACATGCATCTTCTCCATCATCAAAGTTGCTTCATAGTATCAAAGACATTGAATGCAACTCTCTCTTCATTCACTCTTAATACCAACTCGCTTTGTAAACATCAATTAGCGTTCTACTAGTGGCCATGAAAGGTCTCCTAAAATCAATGGCACTTCGTAGTTAGCTTCCATATCTAATACCACAAAGTCGACAGGGAATACAAACTTTTCAACCCTCACTAGCACATCCTCAACCACCCCACACGGTTCCTTGATGAACGGTCACTAAGCTGCAGCAGTGATTGAGGTCTTCTTAAGATCCTTCATGCCTAGTTTCGAAAAAATAGATAGTGGCATCAGTTCACACTTGCTCCTAGATCACACAAAGCTTTGTTCGGACATACGTTACTCATGGTGTGCAGGGAATGAGAAAACTTCCCGGATCTTTGCATTTCGGGGTAACTTATGTTGAAGAATGGTGAGCACTCCTCATTAAGGCATATGGTCTCTAAATCTAGAAGTTTCCTTTTAGTGGAGACGGCGCTTTTAAAAACTTGGTGTACTCGGGCATTTCAGCTTTAGTGCTTCAACTAGGGGTATATTGATTTGCAACTTACTAAACATATCCACGAACTTCTTATACCTCTTATTATCAAACTTGGGTTTCGGCTTTGGTGGAGGATAAGGTAGAGTTGAAGGATCGACATCAGTGAAAATTGGGTACTTATTATCAAAAAGTTCAACTCTACAGGGCCAAGAGGTTCTTTATATGTTCTTTGCTCAGGCAAAGATTCGGAAGTATTAGTCTCATTGCTTGGCTCACCATCCTTATTCTTTGTGACTTTCTCTTGCGGGGATGGTGGAGTTACTTCTTTCCACTTCTTGTCATGATCGCATTCAAATCCTTAGGGTTCTTCTCGGTGTTGCTTGGCAACCCTCCAGAGAGGTCTAGTTGAGACTTGCTCACTAGTTGTCCTACCACAGTGCGTGAGATTTTGGACTAGAGCTTCCTGGTTGGTTACCTTGGCATCTGTCTTCGACAATATTGGCTAAAGTTAGTGGCTAACTCACCATAGATTTTGAAAGTTGTCCCATATTATCGGTGACGACATTACTCGCTTTTTCTATCGCAGCCTTCCCAACCAAAAGTTTTAGTCTGTGTGGTACATAAGGGGTAGGTGGTTTAGGCCTTTCTCCCCGCATTTATGTCACTATATCGGAATCCGGGATGGTTATGATTGGGTCTCAGATCCTCCTCCGACATAATTGGCTTCTTCAAGACCAAAGATTCTCACCTTGAGGTGCTACCTCGATTCCACCCCTTTCTACTCTTGTCATCCTCTCTTGCATCCCATCTACCTTATCATTGATAATGAAAGTTGTTCTAAGATTTTGGTAGATGCACTATCATCGAATATATCGCCATCTTCACAAAGAGCTATGTCATTGCCTCCCATTGGCTATTCATTGCTATTTGTTCCATCTTTCCTTGTGCCTCCTCAGAGATAAAGAACAAACGCTCCATTCTTTGGGAGGTCTACCCTAATTTTCTCGTCTCTCTCAACCCATGGTAAAAAGTTTGCATTAAAAGCCAAAGAGAGATGTCATGATGAGGACACTTCCTCATAGCTTCCTTGAAACGCTCCCAAGCTTGATCAAAACTCTCCCAGGTTGTTGCTTAAATCCTAAGATGTCTTGGCGTAACTTAAAGGTTTTTCCCAAGGGAAATACTTATTCATGAATTTTTGCAACAATTGTTCCCAAGTAGTGATAGATCCAAACCTAAAGAGAGAAGCCATTGCTTAGCTTTATCTTTCAAAGTGAAAGGAAAAGCTTAAGACGATAATGTTCCTCCGGGATTAATTTCGGTTTCATTGTGCTAACGATTTCCAAGAAATTCGTCACGTGAACACCAGGATCCTCGCTTTGGATTCCATGAAAAGTGGAATAGTTGGTCACCATTTGAATTACATTAGGCCTAGGATGATAGACTTCGCAAAGATCTTGCGGTGCTACGATAATGGAATGAATTGTTCAATAGTGGGCGTTGCATAACTTTGCAAAGTGCGCGCCGCTCCTGGACTAGGGCTTGGTTCTCATTATTAACATTTGCATTCACATTATTGGCATTATTGATAACAGGATTAATAAATGAGGATTAGGTACCTGGTTTGGATTGTTCGAATGCCTTCCATTTCCGTTTCAGATTCGGAATGCTCTGTAATGATCGGTTGTATGTCCTTCTCCCACTCCTTGCTCGCTTTCCTCAAGATTTGGATCCTCTTCTCCTTGCTTAGCCGGTTCTAGCTAACTTCCTATTCCTTCTCGCAAATTTTTCTATCTCGGATTATAAGGTTCAAGCGGTTCCTTCGATTTCCGAGTAGCGTACTATAAAATAATAAACAACAATAAAACAATTAATCACTAGTAAAGGCTAGGCCTTTAACTAACTAAATAAAACAGACTCAAATAAGTTGGAGAAAAGAAAAAGTAAATAAAACGAATGAATATTGTAAAGCGACACTGCAAGAAAAGCAAAAGAAAACAAATTCTCGGTCGATCGAGCCGTGGTTCGGCCGACCGAACGTTCGGTTTTTTTTTTTTTTTTTTTTTTATTTATATTTTTATTTATGACAACTGTTTAATATACTGAGACTCTTTATTCACGAGAATATTTACGAATCCGATTCTAATAAAATAAGCTATATCTTAATTTAATGACTCGAGTCCCCGCAACGGCGCCAAAAACTTGATGGAGGTCAAGTTAAATTATTAACTCGAGACCTACTAACCCACTAGCAAGAGAATCCAGTTCAATGGTAGTATAGCCGGACAGAGTCGAGGTCGATCCCACAGAGACTCGGCACAAATAAAACACAACTTACTTTATCGACTTAAATTGAAAGGCGGTCACGACCAACTAAATCTTTGTAAATAAAATAGCGACAACCACAAGACACAAAATACCACAAAGACAAATTAAAGACTACTAAACACGGATAATACGGTTGATATTATCTAGACAAATAGTATTGATTACGCTAGTAGATCATAACTCCTCATGTGAATTAGGTTGATAACGAGACAAAACAAACGCTCAAGATTAATTATTATGACTACGGGAGTCATCCCCAAGGTAGATTTAGCTCTCGGTTAGGCCATCTAAATCATCGTGCCTCCATTACGTGGCTTCGCTTTTTAATGCCTCCATCTCATATAACTTCGACACAATTATTTAACTAGGGATGCCGGTATAAACCGTAACCTCATCTAAGCAACATTCCTATGATTAGCGTACTTTTAGATGCCGATTCAATCTATATCCTAAGTAACAATCACTTTTGAGTTTCATGTTAAATTATGATGACGAATAACTAAGTTGATCAAAGTTTAATTACTCGCTTTAATTCCAATCCAGAGAATCGACGTAGTCGAAGCCGATCATGATATTGCCCTACAAATTGCCAGGCTCG
The DNA here is from genome assembly GCA_026214975.1 of Gentiana macrophylla. NCBI lineage: Eukaryota > Viridiplantae > Streptophyta > Magnoliopsida > Gentianales > Gentianaceae > Gentiana > Gentiana macrophylla. The sequence goes on from CM047806.1 coordinate 148,873,480, forward strand.
GTCGATCGAACGGCAAAGACTCGGGCGACCGAGTGACACGTCTCAGTCGACCGAACACGCCTCCGGTCGGAACAAATCATGACTACTTCTTAACGCTTCTAACCTAAACACATGGGTTCGTAAATAGATCTACATCACGCAATCAATACAAATAAAATTACTCCATAATAAAACACAACATGATCTATGAATAAAGATTGCATAATTGAATAGTCATACCCTCGAAGACGCAGAGCGACTCCCACTCTTTAATGCGCCCCTAATCGGAGAATCCGGCGAATCCACAATGAACGAACATAAAGAAAATAAAACTTAAAAACTAAAATTGTATGAATTGTTTTTTTTTGTGTTGTAAAGTGGTGTGTCTTCTCAATTTCGTAGTCAGCTTGCTTATATAGGAGTTGTAGCCGACATAGGAGAATCGAGAAGATTGACACGCATTTATCACCTTAGGCTTGGGTGACCGAACCGTTACGCTCGGGTCGACCGAATGGCATGGCTCGGTCGACCGAGCCACCTCTCTACGCGCTTTCAATTTGGCTCGCCGTCGACTTGTTCCCCACTTCACTCGTTTGTGCCGATCCGATTAATCTTTTCTTCAATGCTCCGATTTTTTCTCTTTTATCTTGAGATCTCGATTGTGTGATAATTATCTTCCCGATTTATCATGATCCGCAAAATCAAGCATTTATCACACAATTAATTGCTCTTTTATAATAAAACAAATTTAAATACCAATTATCATATTAATAATCACTTATCATTAAATAATAAATATAAACACGTGATTAAATATGAAATATATATAATTGACTCCGATTTAAGGTTATAATTGATGACATAAATAGGTATATTTTAACCGTCATCAGTCGCATCAGACGACAAGGTCGCAGAAAACAAGTCGCTTTGAGGCCGCTCGCTTGAAAAGCACGGTCCTAAGTGGACAAGTCGCTTCAGTCGACAAGGTCCTAATATACCCAAAATCATATTTGGAACTCGCCCTCGAGCGAGTATTTTATAAGTCCGACCTCAGCTCGGCGTCATATTTGGAACTCGCCATCGAGCGAGCATTTTATAAGTCCGACCTCAGCTCGGCGTCATATTTGGAACTCACCCTCGAGCGAGCATTTTATAAGTCCGACTTCAGCTCGGCATCATATTGGGAACTCGCCCTCGAGCGAGTATTTTATAAAACCGACCTTTAGGTCGGCATCATATTTGGAATTCGTCTACGAGCGAACCTTCTTGTAAGACCGAACTTTAGGTCGGCATCATATTTTGGAGCTCGTCTTCGAGCGAGCCATCTACAAGACAAAGCTCTCAAGCCACCAAAGGCTAAATTAATCAACGACACGCAAGCAGCGAAATTACCTACTCAGAGTACGGCACTTAAGCAAAGCTGACAGGCGATCCGCCACTATAGCGAGCCATCACAGTACTTCAAGGCAACAGATCCACAAAGACTATTACTCCCCGCCTAACATTTCAGGAAAATGATTAAGGCACGGAGTAGGGGGCTATTGATGTGCCTAAAATCGTACTTCGGTCCGCGTATCCTTGTTCGTGTCTGCCGACCACCGGCATTAGTGGATGATGCCACCGGCCATTACTGTCCGTGAGCTCGCAAGCCAGATTAGGACCGCGAGCCTCTGGATCCATTCCAAGCCCTTAGCCCTACGCGACGACAAAAGAGGATTAGGGGGGCCGACGCGCGATCTCATTCAATAAATGGGTCCGCCAGCGACCTCGATCATAACATTTAGAGGAAGAGCTACCTTAAGTTCAACAAAACAATGATATAAAGGGAGGCAGCAGAGAGCGAGAGTAAGACAGGATGGCGAAGTGGGCGACCTACGCGATCCTATAAGGACGCCGCCGAGATATTCGATCTACTTACCATCTAGATATTTAGTTTACTTAAACACTAAGTTTACTTAACCACTAAGCTTCCTCCTCCTATAAATAGGGGATCCATGTAACACATTTAGTCCCCGGGCAAAATGATATAAAACAGATGGCAAAGCCAAATTGCCCCCTCCTCGTCTCTTATAAAACACCACCGCCGGAATCCATGGCCGCCACCGAGCGTCATCGGAAAACACCACTTTTATACACTTTTATAGCCAGATATCCACAATACAAACACCGCAAGGACACCCGTCACGATTTATGCATCATCAGTTGGGTGGGCTGATCTGGGTTTTTTAGCTGGGCTGGTCTGGAATATCTTGCTATCTACTTTAAAAAAAAAAAAAAAAACTGGGTGGGGGGCCTATGTTGAACGGCCTATACACACCTCCGCCCTTGAAGCCATAGTATGTGTGCGGTTCCTATGTTGAACGACGGATTTAAGAGGAAGGGTGGGGGGTCAAGCGCCCCCCCTTAGATCCGGAAAGCACACTATTATGTATATTCTAAGTTGCACGGATACGGATACGCGGACACGGATACGTGGACACGGGACACGGGGATACGAGATTTTTAGAAAATATAGGATACGGATACGGGTTAAAATGTAAATATAAAACATATAGGGACCAAAATGTAATAAAAAATTATACACACTAAGATGTAAATATTCAAAACTATAAGCACCAAAAATACTTTGCCAACATAATGCAGGGTGGAGTGTAAAAAAAAATTGACGGAGAAAGAACGGGTTGTTTTTAAAAGGAAATAAAATTTTTGTATGTAGGGGTACGAAAGGGAAGCGAGAAAGAATAGCAGCACACCCAAATCTCAGCTCATTTTTCCACTTTCCACCTTCAAACCTTAGCGCCGCCCTAACATGCACAGATCCGCCTTCCTCTGTCATTCTCCGCCGCCGTTCTCCGGCCTCCGTGCTCTACCATCTGTTGCCTTACTTGCCAAGCGCCCAAGCATCAACTATATATCTCCACGTATCCGGTCCAGATACGTATTTGTCACCGTGATCCAAAGTTTTCAAAATTGCGATTCGCCCGATACCGTGTCTCAGAGTCGTATCCTGCGTGTCGGCAAACAGATATCAGATATCGGCGTGTCGGACACGGGTGCGGGTGGCATTTTGCCGTATCGGTGTATTTTTTTTGCCCCCCTAAAAATTTACACTCGCCCATAGTCTCGCCCCCTAACCCGGAATCCTGTGTCCGCTCTTTGAAGCCATGCATAGTATGTGTGGTCCTAACCTTTTGGCATTATAATTTAGATGCAATTTTACTGCCCTTGTATTTGTGCCTGCAGTTCCTATGTTGTAAATGCTCTTGAGAAATGCTTCATGGTGTTGAAACCCCACAAGAAGCTTTTTGGCTCACTTGGGGCTCATGTAATAGCCCTCACGTGATTTAATTATTTTATGAAGTATTAATAAAATAGTATTACTTACTTAATGTTTGTATCGTAAAATATCATATTTTTAAAAATATATTCGAGGTATTCTTTGAAAATATACTTATTACTCATTAGTTACCGGTAAATCAAGTGATCGAAAACCTATGGCGCGCAACCTAGCCATGTTTCGCACTGAGATATGTCTTCAACTTCATCGGGAGGATCTTCAGCAACCCTAGGAATTTCACATGTTTGTACTCTGGTTTAAATCGTATATGCGCATATGGTTTTTCTTCATTTGGTTCGACAACCTGAATCCCATCAAAATCCAGTAAATTTTCGTTGAATATCACACGAGGATTGAAATTTTGAACTCTTTACGGCAACTGTAAGATCTCTTTATTAACGGGTCAAAGTCTTCTACAAATCAATTTCAGACAACTATTGAAGATAGGAGAGATAAGGAGGGCATGGAGTGATAAGGAGAATATACATTATTCAAAATTATTCAAAAAGGAACGTGTGAAGTGTCACAGCAAGCTAAGGGTCATGAGTTTGAGTCAAGGTGGATTCTATCTCAAAGGTTGCTGGACGAATTTGAATAGATACACGGCAGAGCTTTATCTTAAGTTCAAAGTTAGGATTAGGTCAACAAATTCAAAGTTCAAATAAGTTTAATTACTGCAGCTATCTATTTCTGTCTTTGATTGTATAAATAAGAGCAATTGTAATCCCTGTAAATCAACGAGGACTGAATTCAATAAACAGGTTTTTTCATACCTGTGTTCATTCGATTTAGTTCTTCAATCTGCTGCGTTTCTCCTTTTTTCTCATGGTATCAGAGACAAAAACTCTCTAAATACACACACAAATAAACAGATCATTGCATCTGTCCAAACATCAAAACCAACAAACCACAAACAGATTCCCAAAAATCTGTCAAAAACTCAAATTCTTCAAACAAACAAATTTGCAGACACAAACAAACAAAACACAAACATACCTGCTCATTCAGATCTGTCCTCATAGACATTAGGCAACAGCAAAGTTAAATCAAAAAATCGAGTTTACAAAAAATTCAAGATGTCAACATTATCATTGAATGTCAGCAGTTTTGTAACACTCAAACTCACACAAAACAACTATCCTTTGTGGAGAGAACAAGCCTTGGCACTTGCAGAAAGTCAAGATCTTGTTGGTCATCTGACCAATGAAATCCCTGCACCAGATCAAACTATCAAAAGCACCACCACAGAAGGAACAGAAGTTACAACCCAAAATCCAGAATACCAGAAGTGGAAGAAGTCTGACAGACTCCTGAGAGGGTGGCTCATTGGCTCACTTTCTGAAGAATCCCGAGGCCTAGTAATAGGGCTAGATACTGCACATGATGTTTGGAAAGCCCTGAAGGATGCATATGCCCAAGATTCACAGGAAAGGGAGTTCACACTCAAGCAACAGCTCACTTATCTAAAGATGGATGAAAACAAGACCATTGCAGAACACATCAGGGCATTCAAAGGACTATGTGATAACTTGGCAGCCATAGGAAACCCACCCAAGACTCGTAAAAGGTGTACTCACTGCTAACCAGTTTGGGGCCAACCTATGAAACCTTCACCACAACCATGCTAAAACCTCCTAGGCCCTCATACACAGAATTGGTCTCACATCTGCAAAATTTGGACCAACGAAGAACATGGTTCTCAAACACTATGAACCATACTCAAACTGCACCTCAGATGGCCTACTACGCCTGTAACTACCCAGGATGCCAACACAATCCGCATAACAACCCCAACAGGATAGCAGGTTCATCTCATCAGGAAGAGGCTTTCAAGCTCAACAACCTAAAGGCAACACCACAGGTGCACAAAACCAAAGAAGACCACCTCCTCCAGGGGAAAGAAGAATGACTCCAGAAGAAAGGGAAAGGTTCCTAAATGAAAGATGCCAGTATTGTGGGGTAATAGGCCACATTGCAAAAATTTGCTGGTGGGTTCCTAAGAAAGATCAACAGAATCAAGAGCTCCTCAAGCACTTGTCGCACTCACCCTGAGACACATCCATACCGACACAGATTGGCCGGTGGACACCTGGAGCATCCAACCATATGATCGGCAAGCCGTGTATGTTGTCAAAAATTTATAATTCAAAGAAGATCTCGACTCAATTATCATTGGCAATGGAACTACTTTACCAATAGCGGCATAGGACAAGCAAACCTAAAGCAGTAATCACAATAACATCCCACTAAATAATGTGTTATGGTGCCTGAATTGACAAAAATCGCTCTCTCGCTACCAACTCACTCGATGACCATTCTCATTACTTGTGAATTCACTAACAATAATGTATTTGTTAAGAAACAGGCACTGTAGGCGGATAATCGACTACGAGGGACAAGAAGGGTGATCTTTATATCTTCGCAAAACCAACTCGAACTCTATTTCTCCCACAGATTCAGTCCGGTTCAAGCTCCTGTGGCATCAAAGATTAGGGCACATTCAAATGAGCAATTGCTCAACAATTGAAAGGCAAAGGTTTTATTGAAGTTTTAGGAAAATAAAGACAGATCATCTCTGTGAGAGCTGTCAGTTAGGCAAACTTAGCAAATTTCCTTTTTCTGATGCAGAACATTCTAGCACTACTCCTTTTGAAATAATACATCGTGTGACTATGGGGCCGGCCCCATAAAGTCTGTTGGTTCTTTTTCTTACTATGCAAGTATTGTTGATGATTTCACTAAATTCACTTGGCTTATACCATTAGTTCACAAATCTGATTTTTTTGAAGCCTATTTGCACTATGAAAAAATGATTAAAAGGCAGTTTGATAAAGAAATAAAAATCTTTCACTGATTCGTGGAACCGAATTTACTAATCACAAACTCAGGATCACTTCATGATAATGGCATTTTACATTACATGTCCTGTCCTCACACCCCACAGCAAAATGGAATAGTAGAAAGAAGACATAGGACTATTCGAGAGCTAGGGATGACAATGCTCTTTCACAGCAATGCACCTCTGTACTTATGGACTGAAGCTTTCTCTACAGCTGTTTACCTCATGAATAGGGTTCCCACAACTTGTCTAAAGAATGAATCACCATACTTTAAGCTGTATCAAAGAGACCCTGTCTACACACATCTTAGAGTATTTGGTACTAGGTGCTATCCTTACACATGGGATACTAAGAAAAACACGTTTGATCCCAAGACCACTCCTTGCATTTTCATAGGCTATAGCATGCAACATAAAGGCTACAGATGCTATCACCCAGGGACTAGGAAAGTCATTATTTCCAGACATGTAGCTTTTGATGAAACAATGTTCCCTTACAAGCCTACTGAACAGGCCAGAATTAATCCCATCTCTCAACCTAGAATCTCCACTTTCACAGACTGGATTGACACCCCTACTAATCACACACACCATGATCATCTTACAAACCACTTCACACCTCATCCAGATACTATATCTATAGAAGACCCTATCTCCAACCCTGCCATTCTACCAGACCCTAGTATAGACAGTGTTCCCATTCCAAACCCTATCTCCAACCCTGCCATTCTACAGACCCTAGTATAGACAGTGTTCCCATTCCCACACACAATGTCACTGAGTCTGTCACTAACACCCTGCACACACCATCTTCACTAGAACCACAGACGCCAACCTCTCCTCACTCCCCAGTACCCTATGAAGACTCATCTTCACCCTTCAATTCCTCCCCCACACCAGACCCACACCACACACCAGAGCCATCCTCCACACCTGCACACTCTCCCACACCAGAACCCTTACATCAAATAACCACTAGAGCACAACATGGGATATTTAAACCCAATCCCAAGTATGCCCTCATTGTTTCCTCCTTCCCTGATATCCTTAGAGAACCAAGAACTGTCAGTGAAGCCCTCAAACACCCTGGATGGAAAGCTGCTATGCAAGAAGAGCTAGATGCTCTCCATAAAAATAGCACCTGGGAACTAGTGCCCTACCATCCAAATATGCACATCATTGGATCCAAATGGGTGTTCAAGGCCAAGCTCCATCCAGATGGTTCATTAGAAAGACTTAAATCTAGGTTGGTTGCCAAAGGGTACAACCAAGTAGATGGTGTGGACTATAATGAGACTTTCTCACCTGTTATTAAGCCAGGAACCATTAGGCTAGTTCTGACTGCTGCTCTTAGCAAACACTGGCACATCAAACAACTAGATGTTAAGAATGCATTTCTGCATGGCCATATTCATGAGGAAATCTACATGGAACAACCCCCAGGTATGCATGATCCCCAACATCCTAATCATGTGTGTAGGCTCAGAAAGGCTCTTTATGGCCTCAAACATGCCCCTAGGGCTTGGTTTGATAGGTTCAGCACATATCTCCTCAAATTTGGGTTCTATTGTAGTCTGGCAGATCCCTCTTTGTTTGTCTATCACTCTGCTAGTGGTTCCTTATACTTATTGCTTTATGTTGATGATATGTTGCTTACAGGCTCAAATAACACACTAATGTCTTCTTTTATTGCCCTCCTTCATACTGAGTTTGCTATGAAGGATTTGGGCACCATTCACCATTTTCTTGGTGTAGAAATCTGTTTTGCAGGATCCACCTTACACATGTCCCAGACTCATTATGCACTGACTATCCTAGAACGTGCACAGATGGTTGATTGCAAGCCAGTAGCTACACCTTTGGAGCTCAAGCCCAATCCAGATCCTGATTCACCTCTGATGACCAATCCTACATACTACAGACAATTGATTGGTGCACTCCAGTACCTCACCTTCACGAGACCTGACATTTCTTATGCAGTCAACTATGCCTCTCAATTCCTCCAGACTCCTACTCAAGCTCATCTCAAACTGGTTAACAGGTTACTACGATATGTCAAAGGAACCCTGAACCTTGGGCTTCAACTTACTGCTAATCCCAATCTCACACTATCTGCTTACTCTGATGCCGATTGGGCAGGTTGCCCTACAACCAGACGGTCCACCACCGGTTACTGCACTTTCATGGGTCCAAACCTCATTTCTTGGTGTGCTAAGAAAGTGCCACTTGTTTCCAGATCAAGCACGTATGCATCACCGTGCTATGGCTCATATACCGCCGAAAGTTAGCATGGTTACGATTTTCTATACTGGACTTACAACTCTCAATTCAGGCTCCTCCACTTATCTACTGTGACAATCTTAGTGCTCTCTACCTAACAATCAATCCAGTGTTTCACTCCCGCCCCAAACACATTGAGCTGGACTTTCACTTTGTGCGAGAACGAGTGGCTCAAGGCAAGCTTGTCACCAAACACGTTCCTACACATCTTCAAAGTTGTCGATCTTTTACCAAACCAACCACCCGCTATGTCATTCAACATTTCCTCAACAAACTATGCCTTCACCCCAGCCATAGTTTGAGGGAGGGTATTAACGGGTCAAAGTCTTCTACAAATCAATTTCAGACAACTATTGAAGATAGGAGAGATAAGGAGGGCATGGAGTGATAAGGAGAATATACATTATTCAAAATTATTCAAAAAGGAACGTTTGAAGTGTCACAGCAAGCTAAGGGTCATGAGTTTGAGTCAAGGTGGATTCTATCTCAAAGGTTGCTGGACGAATTTGAATAGATACACGGCAGAGCTTTATCTTAAGTTCAAAGTTAGGATTAGGTCAACAAATTCAAAGTTCAAATAAGTTTAATTACTGCAGCTATCTATTTCTGTCTTTGATTGTATAAATAAGAGCAATTGTAATCCCTGTAAATCAACGAGGACTGAATTCAATAAACAGGTTTTTTCATACCTGTGTTCATTCGATTTAGTTCTTCAATCTGCTGCGTTTCTCCTTTTTTCTCACTCTTTTCGGAGAAACATTTCTAGAAGCAATAAATTCGTCTTCACCATTCTTCGGGTCAATATTCTCATCAGGATTTTTATCTATCAACATGCAACCTTCAATTCACCCACAAAATCCTCATCAAATGAATCGCAAAATTTCACTTTTTTTTAAAAAAAAAAAGATCTACGCATTTTATCCTCATCCTCTGCAGTAGAGGGAGGGAGCCGCGGCTCGATTCTTCCATCGGCGAGGCCGGAGAAGAAGGCGGATAACAGTCAGAAAGCAAGAAATAGTCGGAAAGAGAAAAATAAGAGAGAGAGAACTTCTTTGTACTTAAAAGGCATGATCATGTGCCAAAACTTTGTTTTGGGCTTATGTGGCTGGAGTTCTCTAAATAAAGCTTAACCGATATTCACATATTTTCTTCTTAGTTTAAGTGAAAATCAGGGGTTTATTTTGAGAAGGAGATACGTGACTATTGGTTAAGCTTTATTTTGAGAAAAAATAATCACGATGTCAAAATAATTTTTTAAGTGCTATTACGATATGGAAAATATTACGTGTTATGGATAACACATAATATTTTCCATATCGTAATAAGTGCTTAAAGTGATCATGTGTCAGAAGTGAATATGATCCTTCAAAAAAAAGAAGTGAATATGATCGTGGGTGCTTGGATTTCAGTGTTGACTCTCCTATTAATTTCTTTCGAGGCATACATAAACAACGTTGCATTTAACAGTCACTTTATGCATTGTTGAAGGGATTTCGGGACACGATAGAGTTTGCCGATGTTCAAAGTTTGAAGTGTTGCTACATTGAACATGTAAACGTTGTATCATGGGAGACAATTGCTAGAACCATAGATACTATACTGGAGCAAATTATCTTAAAGTTATAGTGTTTCACTTGCCGCAGTTAGGGTTTTTTACTTCACATTATTTTTAGTATTTTTCAAATTGTTGTAATTCTTAAATTATACTCCCTCCGTTTTTATTTATACGTCACAGAGAAGAATCACATAGATTAAGAAAGTAATTAATATGCCTAAAATATAATACTAGAAATGAATGAGTGAAAAAAAAAATATAGTATTGGAAATGTATTTTTTTTATTGGAGATGTAAATACTTTGTTGGTAAATGAGTATTTAGTATTGAAAATGTATTTTTTTTTATTGGAGATGTAAATACTTTATTGAAAAAGGAGGAAAAAATAATAAATGATGCATTGAAAATGTAAAATGACAGATAAATAAAAAAAGAGCAAATTCAGAAATGTGACAAATAAAAAAAACGGAGGGAGTATGAACAAAATTGTTGCTATTTTATTTTGTATGTTTATTTTAGCACCTATTGTACCACATTCCTAACAATCTTTAATGTTAGGCCGTGTTTATTTTGTGTTTTTCTCGGTCCTTAGTTGATAAAATGATTTTTATAATTTTTTATCTCCAAAAGATAAAGTTCATGGCAGAAACGGTCTATTAATATTAGCTAAGCGAGTCTCTACAATAAAGTTAAAATCATCAGAGGATTCCGGGAACAAGTTAAAACGATTACTTTTACCACCCATCTCATCTTTCACATGCGACTGATTATACATTGTTGTGGCCCCACATCTAGAAGGGAATCATCATGTTCTATTTCCTCTGCTAATCTTTTTGATAATCAAGTAAGTCCTCGTCAAGAATAAAATCATCCACATAAGATTCCTCAATATTCTTCACCCTCTTATCTGTATCATTCATGCCATTGACCTCAACCAAAATACTATCTACAGCATTGCCTACATTTTTGTTATTTTACATTTGCTCTTTCTGAGATGGATTTGAGGTATTAAAAATCCCTGCCATCGGATGCGCAATATTTACTTTTGGCCAGTAGACTTGAGTCTTTGTTTGGGACTCTTTCCCCTCACGCTTCTCATCATGTTTGGAGGGTTCTTCTTTCAACACGTATTTTCACTGTGGCCAATATGTCTGCAAAAGTCACAGTAATCTGGCCATGTTTCAGCTATAGCACTTTGCTAGAAACCATCATTAACATCTTTTCCAATCCAGGTTGGCACCTCGGTCTCAAAAGATCCATTTCCACAAGCACTGTAAGGGTCGACCAATTAAAGATGCTAACTTCCGGAGATCATGATTATTAAACAATGGTATTGGAAGCCCTGGAAACTCGAACCAAACCGGGGCTAGGGATGCTTCCTCATTGAAGCGATAGTCAATGGTCAACTTCGAAATATGCATTGGAAACTTCCCTAGAAACTATTCTCTTCTAAAGAACAGACGATTATAATACTTTTGGGCCCAGTTTGAATAAGCACATTGCGGTTATCAAGTAACACAACCTTACCATCTGATTTCAGTTCCATTTTATGTGAAAAACCTCCGAATATCCTCCATTCTAGGTCTATAGTTTGGAAAACAATCGAAAAGGGCTTTCTCAAACGGTTCGGATGGTACCTTCAATTCATTCTTTGAGACGAAGAATGCTAGTTCGCCCCGACAAGTTGCAAGGTGTCTGAAATCAGGGATGTTGGTGCGTGGCTAAACATCCGCTTCAATTCAGCTTAGAAATTTTACATCAAGTGATGGAGAGCCTAGCCCGTCAACTTTCTAAATCTTGCCAACTTATGCAAACTGCGATAATCGAATATCTTACGATTCTATATAAAATACTACTATGATGATTCAACAGAACAATGAAAAATATTGTAAATGTGGCATATCTTCAAAACATACCTGCAATTGCAAGACATGCATGGGAAACAACTTTTTTTTTTTTTTGGGAAACAACTTAATGTGCAACAACTTTATTTATTAGATAGAAAGAGTCTACCATTTTAATTATCTCTGGTTTCATTGATTATGGAGCATTAAATTATACAAGCTCCCAGAGTATTTTAAATTAAACGGTTTCATATAATTAAGCTTGAGCAAGTCTAATTAAGTGTGAAAGAACTCCTCCAAAGTCCAAGTCTTTGGTTTCTTACAAACTTGGAATTTGAAAATAGGTTATGTGTCTTCTTCAATTTTGTAGCATTTAGAAGGGTTTCATTTGTAGTATTTATGTATTTACATTTTTTGGAACAAATATTTTTATTTTATTAAAAAAAGTGAAAGAAAAGCTCCAAACATGTCATATCATGGTCCTCTCCTTATATCAATTACGTGTCAGAGCATAGTCATATATACCTCCTCAAAACCTATTAGCGGCAAACCTAGTGTGGAAAAATCCGTCATAATAGGAAAGCGTACAACACCCTAGCAAATTGAAAATTGAAAATAAATCTTTTCCTCTCCATTATCCATCTATGCAAGTGAATTGTGACGTGGGCTTAAATCTATGATTGTGGTTTGAGCTGTCCTTGATAAAATATCTCTCATGCTTGTGTCTCAAATAAGTTGGGATTACGACTTCATGGCAACTTGAACTCATCTTATCTTGAAGCATCCATTCACTACAAGTCCACCTCCTCTTCTTCGTGCCCGTTGGACACCCTCCAAGCGTGAAGGGTGTCGTCCAGTGTTTTGAAAGTCGTTAAGTATCCTTTCTCCCATGCATAACAGTCATCCTTAAAATAGAAAACCAAAAGCGAGAAGTCTGAAGATAATAAAAAGCGGAATAAGCTTTCCAAAACAAAACAACCCACTTTGCACTCTTCAAAATAATTGAAGAGTGCTTCCTTAATTTATATGGTACGTATGCGTCGAATTCGAAATCCTCCTTAGATGTCATCATTAAAATCAGAAGTAACTTGTTGAGGCAGATCATGTATATTAAAATAAATAGTATCTTCATTCTCAAGACCCGCTAATGAATCAGCCACCCATGTCATCACGTAATGAAAATCTATTTTTTTTTTCAGGTGTTGTCCAATTTTAGCAATGATAGTACATAAATATCAACCTCCCATGTCATCACGTAACAACATGGAAACCATAACTTTAGAATCAGATGCATAAGCTTATCATCAAGTACAAAAACCATACTGGATGCATAAGCTTATTCCTCGGTGCAGAGAAGAACAATATTCAGCCTAAAGTGCATCATCTGTGCCGAAACTTTGGTGAAAAGCTTATTCCTCCGTGTATTTACATTTCTATCTATAAAGGTGAACCATATGATTCTTTTTATATCATTAAACGAGTAAATATCATCATTCAAAAGTCAATAAGTCCAAGTAAAAAGAGAATGTAGAGTAAAATAGAATGACTCGTCTGATCAATCCAGAAAACACTCGGATATGAATCTGATGATGATGTGTTTTGCATGCCTACTTCAAGTGCCTTTATATAGGAAATTTCATTTGAAAATTGTATGCCTTCAAGGGAAAAAAAAAATCATATCACTTCGACCACGAGGTACCTCCCTTCTCATTGCAGATCGATGTGTATCACCTCGCATCGTAGAGGTACATCACTTCGTTTAGTTACGGTAATATTAATCTGTACGGTAAGCCGAAAGCAAACGATCATAAAGTATGTAATTTATAAAAAAATATCTAATAATACGTACCCAACTGCCCATGCAATATAGTTATATACGGTCAAAATCAAACCGACTGCCAAATACTTCCACATCAAGTTGACTTTTGATGTTTAATATGAATTACTTCTTGTTCAAGCTTACGATTTATTTCTAAAAGAAATTATAATAAAAAAAGTTACATATATATTAAGTTAATAGTATATATGTAGTATACTGTAGAGACGCGGCAGTAACGTGCCCTTTTTTTTTCTGTGCCACTTGCATTAAGCATAGCCTGAATTCATACATTGCCCTCTTTTTATCCTTAATGTTTTATAATTTCCCATGCCCAGAGGTTAGACCTAATGGATTTTTATTATTGTAACCTAAATTCAAAGGCACCTATAACTCTATGTAGTATACTGTAGAGACGCGGCAGAAATTTTATGATACGAGTCCGTAATTTGTCATGATTTTTAACTAGTTACTAAACTTATACCTTTTTTTTTTAGGGTTACTATCGTTGGATAAAGATTGATGCAGCTGTCCTTCATTGCACTACTTACTTTCACTAGTGAGAAACTTATACTTATACAATCTAACTCAATCAAGTGGAGCCCTAGAACATACTATTACAAACATAAAGATATTTGAATTGGTCAATGAATAATTATTTCATCTACTTTTTGACTAATGAAAACAAAACAGCTGAAAATGAGTGTTATTTCATTTATGATGAAAGCATTTAATTTACTCAACTTGATGTTAAAACTTTATTTTGTATTGGTGTCTCATTGATAAAATGTCTTATATAAGATCCAAACTTTCCTCAATATTAAAGACCGTCTCTGAGTTTTTAAAAGTCTAATATCGTTAAATGGGATCCTATGAAAAAGACAACACGGTTTTAAATGATACGATGCAGGTTAGATTGATAAACATAATGGACGAAAAAATAGGACTATAAATAATCATTTTTCGGAGTCTTTAGGTCACGGCCTTATAGGCCTATGCCTAGGAACTAGTCTACCTAAAACATAGTTGTACATGTATTGTTAATTTTAGTGTTAGAGAAATCCTACTATCGTATCGGTTTTGTCATAAATATCATCGTTGATATTTTGCAACGAATTAATGATCAATTGATCATTTGATCATGTGTCATATACTTCAAAGACATATTATTTATTCCCTAAGTCTTGAAATAAAACATGAGACACGACACTCATTTATATATACTCTTGGTCATGTTGTTAGCTAAACCCACTGATTAATATAGATTCAGCCTAATCAATAATATTAAATTGTATTGTGACATATACCGTGACTATATTACCTTGAGAAACTTATAGGACAACAATTATATGACGTTCATATCAAATAATAAATACACTAATACTACTGCCATAACTACTCAAACACAACGAATGAATAACAATTTTTTATAAACTGATTATGATGTAAGCATATCATAATCAACGATATAAAAACGATTTGTCTATTTGTGTATATGTATGGGTAATTATAACAATAACATTAATTACCTGATAGTACAACATTCCTACAATGTATTAATCTAAAGTACTCCACCTTAATACTGTTAGAGATTTGAGCAATTTGTTAGGATATACCTTTGTTTGAATTCAATTCATAACGGGGTTGTTAGAGATATGATGTAGTTTGTTAAGATATAGATTGGTTTTAGATATATTTGTTTGATATGATATATATATATATATATATATATATATATATATATATATATATATATATATATATATATATATATATATATATATATATTGTAATTCTTTCCATCGTTATTTCATTTTTGTTTGTTGATAAACCAATCATTATTATCAATGCAGTCCATTTGATTTTTGTATTAAACACCGTCACTCTCCCTATTTATCATTTGCTTTTTCTCATCGTTGACATTGAAAAATTTTTATAAAAAGCCCCAAAAGTCATTACTTATGCAACACTTTTTCCACCTCTCTTTCCCTTCTCTTTCCATTTTCCACCTCCACTCCTTTTCATTCTCCTCCTCCATGCACTCATAAATACCTACTTATATACACATATATCCAAACATCAACATACAAATATATATATATATACTTCTTCATACCTAGCTACAAAACCCTAAAAAGCTCGATAATGGTTTCTTCTTCTTCATCTTTAGTGTCATGGCGGTTTACGATCACTATGTTTGTTCTTATTGTTTCTATTCTTTGCAGTAAGTGTGACGCCACGAGGCCGGTGAGATCAATGACAGAAGAAAAAGGGATGGAGAATTCATTGAATATCTTGAAGATTCATCAAGAAAAACTCGGATCGAATAAGAACACGATGATCTTTCAATCACTACCGAAAGGGACACCTATCCCTCCATCTGCTCCTTCCAAAAGGCAACACTAGCTGAAGTTTTAGGAGAATATATCGAAACAGCTAACGCAGACAGGAAATACATACATGCATCTATATATATATACTGCAATATTTATGTAGATGTCGATATTTATTCTTTCAATCTTTTTTATCTGTTTTCATAGTTTTTGAAAACATTGAGGCATTTTTGTAATTTAATTTTGGTAACAAATGATGGCTAGTTGGAAATGTGTGGGCGTTTCATTAATCAATAAATTGTTATTTTCGGAATTTTTTGTTATCTATATTACGAGACTTGTCTTTGTGCAAAGCCCTACAAGCATGGGTGAGGCGGATGTACGGGGTGGGGTCATATGACTCTACCGAGATCCACGATGATTTTTAGTGTTAAACGATATACTTTTTAGAGAAGCCGTTGACTCATCGAAACAAATTTTTGGATTAAAGATGTATTTCCAATAACCTTATTGGAATAAACTTCTGAATCTGCACCTGCCTATAAGGCCAAGGCTTAACGCCCATAAATGATCAAAATATAGAGTTTCAGTTTTTCTTTTGAGGGCCGGGTCTTTGCTCATGATCATATCATGAAGAGGTCAAAGAATGGAAGACTAAATAAAATACCCTTTCAAAAGTTAAGTACTATCTCCGTCCCATAAAAAATATCCAGATTTTAAGAAAAATTGTCTCATAATTAAAAAATGTGATCACTTTATAATACCAATGAATCATTTAGTTATTTTTTTCCAAACTTACCTTTAGTTCAACATGTATTTGTTATAGTCATTTTACATCCTAAAAGAAACTTTTATTATAAAGTGAAGGGGTAAGATTAAATATGTCAATATAATACCAAAACATTAATTGAGTTTCTTAATTTATATGCATCATAAAAAATGGATTTTTTTAGTGGGGGTGGAACATAGATGAACCGTACAAATGGCTGTTTATTTTAAATCCTAAAATGCGGAAAATTGTCACTTAGATTGTTGTACAAAAAGCTGTACAATGTACGTTAGCTTATGTTGAATTAATGGGCTGATGATGCATTCTTTTATGGGAAACTTAAAGAAATATGTCTGAAAAGAAAAATCTTGGAAAAATATGTCTGAAAAATATGCCTGCTTCCGCCGCACGAGGGCTGCACGCGTGCCGTATGAGTGACGCACTAGCACTGTGCGCCGCATGAGTGCCGTATGAGTGACGCATGCGTTCCGCATTAGTTGAGACATATTTTTTCCAAACATTTACTTTTTTAACATATTTCTTCAAGTTTCCATTCTTTTATTTTAATTTTTGAGGAAACGATGATGCATGTTTTGAAATTAATGGATTTTGTCAGGAAAAAAAAAAAAGGGATTTGGTCAATAAGATGATGCATGTTTTGAAAATAAACGCCTCAAATTAGTTGAAATTGTAAACGAAAATAATACTAATAACGAATGCTGTATCCCATGGAAATTTTAATTAATGGTTGACTTCAATCTGTAGTTTTTCATACTTATTCTTAGTTATTTAGTTCATCAAATAATAAAAATATAAATATAGCATAAAGAGTTGATACTATTAGAGATAATGTTACATGAGATAAGTATAGATTTCAAAGAAGACAATGATAAATCTTCAAGATCAAATAGTAGTTGAAATAAACTATATTTTTATGCAAAAAAAAAGAAATGAAATAATCTATATTTAAATTTAAATTTATCCTCTTCTGACATCCATCTTTATCTCATTTAGTCCCATGAGATAAGAATGGATTTCAAAGAAGAGAATGATACATATTTAGGAAAATTCGATTTTTACTTGAATTTTGAAAATCTACACTAAATCTACACCTTTTGAATTTGAAAAACTCGGTATATCCCCTGCTTAAAAATGAGCCGAACCGCCCATAAATAGGCGGTACCACCCACCATTAAAACCGCCCATAAAAAGGCGGTACCGCCCATAATCGCTCACCGAACCGCCCATCGTACCTCCAATGATGGGCAGTCCCGCCCATGTTTCGCCTACAATACCGCCCATTATGGGTGGTTTCGGACATAATATGCATTTTTTCGCTTTAAAACCAATTCTAACCGAATTTTTTGAAAATCATTCCATTCAACTCGTTTTTCCTCATCAACTCCAAGTTTTTTACAAGTAAATCACTCAATGATCTTGAAATTTGTTTGTTTTGTTTCTTATTTGGTTTACTGATTTTTACAAGTAAATCACTCAATGATCTTGAAATTTGGTTTATTGATTTGCTTTCCTCGTTCAATATCCTTTGATTGTTTTTCAAAAAACTCGAAATCTTGATACAGAAATTTGATAGAAGATTGTTGCAAAAAATAAAAAAATAAAAATTGATAGAAGATTTGGGAAAGTTGAAAAATGTGAGAGAGAAATATGGAATTTCTGAAAATTTGGTTCAAATGGAAACAAATGGGCGTTTTGGCTCATTTAAGGCGGCTGGGCTGAAAAATTTCAAAAATTGGGCGGGACCACCCATAATGGACGGTATTATAGGTAAAAAAAAAAGAGCGGGACCGCTCATCATGGACGGTTCGGTGAGCGATTATGGGAGGTATCGCCCTTCTATAGGAGGTTTTAGTGGCGTTAAATGGGCGGTGTTAGATATTTTTTCATAAGTAAATATTTTAATTATTGTTTGTATATGAGGGATTAATGCATTTTCGGATTCATGTTTTCGATCTCTACATGTGTACATGAATCTGCACTTCTACCCTTTGTGTAGGAGGATGCCGTCGCGTTTGCTTATGCAGACTTTCATTTTATAAAAGCATACAGAGATGCAAACAAATTCACTAAGAAGTCACAGCATCATCGAAAAAATTTACTATGTCCACGGGTTTGATTCAAAGCAAGTCATTGTTTCAATCAAACACCTATCAGACATATTAGAGATTTACTTTTGCGTCTTCGTGAGCTTTCTTCTTAATCATCAATTATCAATTTTTTCCAACAGGCGGTACTGCCAATTTATGAGCGGTTCAGCTCATTTTTAGGTGGGATATAGTGCGAGTTTTTCAACTTCGAATGGTGTAGATTTAGTTTAAAATTTTAAAAATAGGATAAATTTGAATTTCCCCTAGTAGTTGAAATAATCTATATTTAAATATTTAATTTTATCTTTAGTCACTCTTTATCTTTATAGTCGTTATCTGTTAGCTTTATGGGGAGTGGTAAAATGAAGTATGAACATATATTCATTTAATTTTCACTTTTTTTTTTTAGGTTCCACTGGAGTTGAACCTAGAGTCATAATAATTACCACTTAGTCAATGTATTATTGACTAAATATATTTAATTAAAAAGTTTACCGGAGCACTCGATTATACTCCATAGTCATCAATTTTATGGCTGATAAAATTTCCCTTCAAACCCGACCCGACCCCGTCCTGAAGTTTCCCGAACTAAAATGACGGGGTTTCCTACTCCGTGCATCCCATAAAAATCAATGTTATGTCATAGACATTTTTCTTTGGATCTTAAAAAAAACACACACACATTGGGATGCTACTAAAGTCTTTGACAATGTTCGATTATACATATGATGCATGAGTCATTGCCTCAGAATCTCTTTACACTTTATTTTTAATTAACTTTTTTTGGAAATTAATAAAAAATAGAATAACGACCTGAATTATACTATCCATTCCAATCTAATCCTTATCTTCCCAATTTTCTTGAAAAGATTATGATTCTTGTTGCATTATATGAGAACCAGAATACAATCATGATCGATATATCCAAGCATTATTTTTTTTCCTATTAATAATTTAATATGCTTTTTATATCACATGTTTGGCATAATTTATTCATAAACTAAAAACCATTCAATCTTCATCTTCTTATACCATGGTATAATCCATGGGATAATCCAAATCAGTCTATTAATATAGTGTTCTAGACACGTTTGCAGAATATAGAATCCATATCAGCTATCTCTGAACTATGTTATGTCAATTCAAAATGGAAGAAAAAATAACATGGAATCAAATCATATATATATATATATATATATATATATATATATATGTGTGTGTGTGTGTGTGTGTGTGTGTGTATTTAATTTGTGTATATATGTATATGCATGTACGGGGTTTTCAAAAAAATGCATGTACATGTATATATCTGTGTGTATATATGTAAATGTATGTTATAAATTAATATCTATATCTATATATATATATATATATGTGTAGAAGTATATGCCGATAACACCCCACTTGTTTATGGTGAGTGCCTTAGTACGAACGAGTTGAGACATATAGCTTTTCTTTGGCCAAAAAGAACTACATATATTGCTCTGATATCATGATAGAAAATGGAAAAAATAAAAGGTAAAGAAACTAAAGTTCATTGTTCATCGCACACAGAATGATCCAAATAAATAAACTTTATTATCTCATCTACAAAGGTTAATTAAAAAACAAAGTTTTACAAAAGATAAAAAATAAATGGGAAATAATGTTACACAATTTAAAAAAAAAACAATAAGAAAACAACATAAATAAAGATAATAAAATTGGGTGAACTTGTCCAATAAGATGCAAATACGGCATATATACTTTATGTTTAGTGCCATTGTACCCGAATTGAGTAGGAAAATACCTTTTGTCAATATTTTTTAGGGTGGGGGTGGAGGTGGGGTGTGTCGGGTTGGGGGTGGTGTTCTTTGGGAATGGATTTATACTTTTTTTTCTAGGAAAAGAATGATTGAAGTTTGATTCTCAATAGTATTAAAAGTGCAAAATAAACTTTAACTAAATACAAATCTTCAGATATTATACCATCTACATCCACTAGAAAATATAATTTAGTCTTTCAAAAAAAACTATATATATATATATATATATATATATATATATATATACTACCTCCTATTAAAAATATAAGTCATCCTAGGAGTTTCACACATGATTAAGGAATTGGTTGAATGTCATTAATTTGAAGGTTAATATCTAAAATACCCTCGACTATCATTAATGCAATAGTTGTTAAGTAATGAAAAGTTGTTGAATTCATAATAAATTAAGGGTAAGATAGAGAAGAAAAGAATAAATGTTCATTGGTAATGTAGAATGACTTATATTATGGAGACAAGTAGAAAAATGTAGGATGACTTTAAATTTTGGATGGGAGGTAGTATATATATATATATATATATATATATATATATATATACACACACACACACACACAATTTAGTAAACACAAAATAGGTAAATTTGAGAATTTATCAGAGTGGAATGACTGATCGATCGCTAAGCATGTTATGCCCGAGTTTAAGCCATTATGGATCTGTAAAGAAATCTTGTTGGGAGATGTCCCTACCTTTGATGTCCAATGAAGATTTGAATAATTAATCTCGCATAATTATCTGTAAATCATTGCATGAAAGTAAAAAAAAATTATAAGATCATAAGTATATACTCCTTTCGTCCCAAAATAAGTGGGGTTATAGCAAACAAACACCGTCAAAATAAATATCGGTATGAGATTTCAAGAAACACTTACATATGTTCAACCGAAATTACCTTTATTTACTAATATCAAATTAAATGTTAGTACAAAATTGAATATTAGAAATGAATAAATTGTATATTTTGTGAACATATTAATGAATAAATTGTATATTTTGTGAACATATTGCTTGTCTTGGGAAAAGATTATTTGTATTGGGATGAATTAATTTAAGGAATGACTTAATAAAGTTGTTAAGAGTAAAGAGAGAGAATAATCTTAATTTCTAATTTTTCTACGAAGCTTTGCTACTATTACATGGCAGTGTCTTGTGGCATCCGGCATTATCGGATGATCTGCCTGCCGATTGATCGGTGTTAGATCTATATTATAATATAGATCTAACACCGATCAACGCCAGCAGATCATCCGATAATGGCCGGATGCCACATGCATACTGTAATAACACTATCATTTCCGTTTTCTACAATAATTGAATTGAAACTACACATCATTAAGACTTTCTTTTAATTCCATTTTGAGTGGTTTCCTAGATGTTGGATATTAATCATTTCTACGCATTTCTTACACATTAATTAGTTAGTTAGTTAGGGGTAGAGTAGGAAGAATGACAAAATAAGATCTGAAAATGGGAAAAAAAATGTTAAAAAAAAAGGTTGAGAAGGACAAAACACGCGCGCATTCTTTACATGCGCATACTACATGTGGTTGTAGAAACGTGTAATGTAGTGAATGCGCGTGCTATGTCTTCTCAACCACTATCTTTTTTTCGTCATTTTTCCTCATTTAGATCAAAAACAGTTCTCCACAACCTTTAACCTTAGTTAATATACGCATAGTGCTTTTAATGCATGCAATGGAATCAAAACCAAGAATTATATTCTCAGAATTTTCCAAATAATTTGATAGGAGTTATGCATATTTCTTTAATTATATATCCAATTCTGTTTTATGCCGACAAGTTTTTTTACAAGAGACTTAGAATATGCATCTTGTCTTATGTTATGTTAGCTTTATATGAAGTCTGTCACTTCAGTTACTTTTTATGATATATGTAAAAATTAAATACAAGAGAGAATTAAATTATTATCTAATTGCTACAAGGAAAGATATTGTCACAAATTTTAGATATAACTCAATTCGGTTACATTATATTTAACAAGAAATTGTGTAACTTTCTAGGGTTTCATAGTATGAGATGGTATATAAGACTCTTTCATCCAAAATCAACATCTTATTATGGAGAGCATCTCTATATAGACTTTCTATCAAATCCAATTTACTAAGAAGAGGTATGAGTCTACCTTGTTTGCGTGTACTTTTTGTCAGTCGGTTGCTGAAGAAGGTTTCCACATCCTACTTAGTTTCTCTCTTTCCCAAGGAGTTTGGAACATGGTTCTGAATTGGAGTTTGGAGTTTCCGTCCCTATGGAATGACATCTGCTCTCTAAATATGAATCACGCTCATAATCGCTCATATAACATGATTTGGGATGCTATAAGAAAAGTAACATTGTGGATGTTTTGGTTAAAAAGAAATGATCTGGTTTTTAATCATAAGAATTTTGATATTGCAGGTGTGTTTGCGGATATTTTGTCGAGATGAGTTTCAAGATTGCTTAAAATACAATTGGGAGTGGACCAACCGGAAACTTGATCCTTTTACTATTATTTCTTCATAGTAGCCTTTTTTTCCTCTAGTTTTGGGTTTTTTTTTTTTTTTTTTTTTTTTTTTTTTTTTTTTTTTTTTTTTTTCGATTTGGTTTTGTTGTATTCTGTGCTTTTTGTTGAATATTTTCTAATAAAATCTTCTTCTTTTGGATGTTAAAAAAATGATATATGTAAGCCAATTTTATAATGAATTTTCATTCATCTGTCTCCTCAAAAAATTGAGTGTTCTTAGGTTATCTTGAGTCCGATTTAGGTAAATTCTACTCCAGAGAATCTTTAATAGAGAGTTCTACTTTCATCTAATTAAAACACGACACATGGCATTGTATGTCCTTTATGGTTTATTCAAATGCGTGGTGTGATTGGATATATGAACATGAGGATGTTCAAGTTGCAGCGATTACCAGCAAGACCGAGGCAGAGGCTTATGGCTATATGCGATCATCTACTTTTCAGATTGGTGTTCCGAAGCCACTTCTCGTGCTCCGATGGCAGACCCCTCCAGAAAATACTTTAAAATTTTAACGTTGATGCTGCTTTCTCAAGCAATGCATATGTTATTAGTGGAATCGCATGCAATAGTGACAACATCATTTGGAGCTATTCTAGGAGGCTTGAGGTAGGCTTTGACATTAGTATTGGGGAAAATTTAGTCATCTATCATGCTATGATTTTTGTTTTAACTTAAGAGTTTTTAGAGTGATTTTTGAAGGTGATTCGCAAACAATAATTAAAAAACTCAACTCAAAGTAAGATGGCTTTTTCCTTCTGTGGGAGGCATTATGGAGGAGTACAAAGGATTTATTTTTTTTTTTTTTTTTTTTTTTCGAGAAACGCAATATTATATTAAAAACAAAAGGTTACATCCGGACACACGCCGGAACAACACCGGAACAACTCCGGAAAACTACCAGCATACAACTGGACCTATTACAACCAGAAAAACGAAAAGTAACAAAGTGTGGAGGAAACCTCCACACACCAAATTCTGTCTCGTAGAGAACTTGATTTGGTAAAATAGCTATCAAAGCTAAAAGGAGATCATCCGCCTCTATGCAGTTCTCCAAGATACGAAACAAAGCCAAACACCACACGCCAGTAGTAACCAAAGTAACCGATGCGTCCCGAGTCCAACCGGAGATAACCAACAAGATAATTACATCCAAAAAGCCGCTGTTTACGGTCCTAGCACCACCAACGCTGCCAAAATCCATCCGATCCCCACCATAGCCTGCCAGAAAAACTAACCGAAGGAAGGAGAAACCAAAATTCGTCAATTGAGAGCTATCTCCATAGATATGCACGGTTATCCGAGGCCAAAAAACAACTGCGATCGACACCAGCTGCCCAGCAGCCACGGTAAGACCGCCTCCAGCCAACATCAGGTAGCTCGATTGGGATCCGATGAAACCCAAAATTACAACGTCGAGAGCCAAACCCGTCCGATCAACTTCCGGCAGCGGCATCCCGGAGAACTGAACTAAAGGTAAAAACATACAAATCTTTCCCCCATTAACATGCAACAAAACCCACAGACCGAAAGCCACCTCTCTTGACATCAACCGCCGAGACAACGAGACAGGACCACCTCCGGCCGGCGGCCAGATTATCAAACCAAAGAAGGAGTGCCAGCCCGAAAGGAGCCTGAGAGCCCTTCTATTACCCACGATGGTGGGCCGAACAAAACCGCCGGCCAAATAGACCTCCACAGCCGCCGGAGAAGCAAGAGGAATGGATTCATATCTGTAATTATATATGAGGAAAAGTGAAAAAACAAAGGTAGATCTACAAAAAACTAAGAGAAAGGAAAAGGACAGCCGGCACCGGCGCCTCGCGGCGGCCGGTGCCGGAGAAGATGAAATCCTGGAGGCGGAGGTAAGGGAAATGATAGAGAGTAGGCAGAGAAAAACTTTAGAGAGAGAAAAAGGTTATGGAAACTCCAATTCAGTACAAAGGATTTATTCATATAAAAGAAAAGAAAAGAAAATATAATGAAGAAATGAGGAGACGTGGAAAATATATGACCTATCACCATACAAATGCACATCCGCCACGTCTCCCATAAAATTTTACACCACCACTACGTAACGTATATTAAAATAAAAAATAGGGGGAATTAGGGAGAATGACAGAAATATTTCATAAATTGAGTAGAAGCGAGGTTTTTAAAGCTTTTGCATAAAGAAAAACTATTTATTCATTGTCAAAATTCACTTGTGTTCAAATTCATATTTTAAATTAATCGCTGAAATTCACTCTAAATTCATTAATTTTCAAAATTCATTGTCGAGATTCATTTGATTTTAAGGATTCTCATCAAAATTAACGTCGAAATTCACTGATTTGAGATTCTGAGGAGATTCACCGATTTTGAATTCATTTGATTTTCGAATTCACCTGTTTGTCTTCTCATTATAAAAATTACGCATTGTTCTTCTTCCTATAAAAATATGTAGTTGTTACATTACTTAAAAATATTCCAGAGATTGTGTCTTATCTCTAATTTTCTATAAAAATAAAAAATAGAAAATGTTTAGATGATCAGAGATTATCCGTGCATCAACGAGACCGTCGGACCACCGGCAACGCCGTGAACCGCACCGATCTTGAACGATGAAGTCACATACTATCCATTTGTATCAAGGACGGAGGTATGTGAAATGTTGAGAAATTAAGTCATGGACTGACAAAAATATCACACTAAAATTTATATGATCCAGGTTTGATCCGTTAAATTTTATTAATCCAATTCTCACCCGATAAACCGGATATAGTTCATTAAGCTTACCCTAGATTTAAATCCCATTTCGTCCTCGATCAGATCTCCGGCTTCAGCTCCCGTCCACTTCTCCACCAAGATAAACGGTCGTTTTGCTTCTCCGACTTCTAATAACCATCATTTGACTTGCCGCCATATTTTACGACCATAACAACAATATATTTCTCTTTTGTTAAGAGAAAGGAGAATGCTCATGTTCATCTTTTAGCAAAATAAGACTTAAAACTGATAGGTCGTGTGCATCGGGGGAACACCACCACCCCCCACCCCCTCCCTCCCTCTCATGTCTCGTGTCTCTGCATTTTGTTCCGCGGACATTGAATAAACAAATTCCTTAACTTTTCAAAAAAAAGAAAAAGAAAAAGAAAAGAGAACCATAGGATAGATTTAATACAAGCCAAATAGTTTAGATTAGTGTATCCTCCTAATGATTAACATGCACCTTTTGTAGGGAAGTTATTGTGTGAAGAAGATTTATTCCAAGTGAAATTTTAGGGTGGTCCAGGTGTAAGTTTTGGATCACCAAGTCAGCATTTTTAAAGAGATACATTGGTGAAAAGTTTTTACCGGTAGGGGCCAATTTTAGAATGTTGGATTCCTATTAGTTTTGGTGCACCAACTAGGATTTACACCAGGACCAACATAAAATTTGTGTTTTTCCAAATAGTATTGTGAAGAAGATTTATTCCATCTTTTGTTTGGAATCTTTCTTGGAGCATCAATGTCAGTGAAGATGTTTTTTTAATTTACTTAAAATAAGCATCTCTTTGGGTAATGAATTTCTTGTTTATTTCAATAGAACTATGATGGGTTAAATTTACTCAAATTAATAAGGTTCAAATCATCACCAACCCTCTCAATATAATAAAAATTATCTTCTCTTTCTCCCGTTTCCCTCCCCAAATGTGTGTGTGTATATATATATATATATATATATATATATATATATATATATATATATTGAAGGCATATATTAACCGTATACCGAATAAAAGAGAAATCGAACGTATCAAAACCGATTCATAACCCAAATCAAATGTTAAACTATAACCAAACCGTTTGTAGCAGAAGAATATTCATAACGCAAGTTGTTAACCCATATTTTGTAATCGTTTATAGAAAAGTGTTAATAATCGAATCGTTATCCAAACGGTTTAATAAAAGACCGAATTGTTTGTAACCTAATGAAAAAAAACTTATTTCGGGCTTCGTTTAACCGATTGAACCTAACCAACCCGTATTTTTTGGTTCGATTCACTTCAGTTACCGTATTAAAATGGCTTGGTTTTAGTTTCAGATTTTGAATACTCAAAAAATAAAAAAAATCGATTTCACTTACAATCGTTTAACCGTATCGAATCGCACTTTTTATGCTCTAATCTGATATCCCAATTCCCAATATTAAATTGCTTCAAATTTCCACTTCGAAAATCACATTAAAACATTGAATTTAAGAGTCGAATCACATTAAATTCACTAAGTGGAAAGAGTATATAATAGGATAAAATAAAGGGAAATTTCCTAAAAAAAAAAAAAAAAAAAAAAAAAGAGGATAAAATAATTTAAAGAATACTAAATAGAATGTGCTGTCAACCATATGCCACTAAACACATCAATAAAAAATTCCTTTTTCCACTCCATAAATATACTAATCTACTTCTCTTATTCAATGCTCACAACCATTAACACTCCCATCTTCAAAACTAACCAAAAAAGAAAAGAAAAAAATCATATTTTTTCCTTCTTTTTTATCTCTCTAAAAAACAAAAAAAATGGTTAAATTTTCTAAGCAATTTCAGGCTCAGCTTGTTCCAGAATGGAAAGAAGCTTTTGTTGACTATTGTCAACTCAAGAAAGATATAAAGAAAATACATGTTCTGAATTCTGAAAATTCAAATAAAATTCAAGAAAATATTTCTTGTCCAAAATCCCTTTTTTTCACTTTGATGAAAAAATTCAATTTACTTACACAACATCATGCAAGACACAAAGCCATTCAAGTAATTCTCAATTTCTTTTTGCCTCAATATATATATATATATATATATATATATATATATATATATATATATATATATATATATATATATATATATATATATATATATATGTATATGGAACTCATTTTGTTTCTTCAAGCAACACATTTCACATTTTTCATGTGACAAAACCATGAGAAATGTGTGACAGTTTTTCAGTTAAAGTAATTGAAGATAACTAAATAAAATGGATTTTCGATTTGATTTTTATCAGGTTCATCGAAAAACCGGGAATCGGAGAGCAAAGGGAATTATATGAGACGGAATTGCTTGAAAATTTTGTTGAAAATGAAGCTGCAGTAGAGTTTTTCCAATGTTTGGATCTTCAGCTTAATAAAGTGAATACATTTTATATTGGCAAAGAAAAAGAGTTTGTTGAAAGAGGTGAGTGTTTGAAGAAACAAATGGATTTTCTTATTGAGCTTAAAGCTTCTGTAAATCAGAAACAAGAGGATAAAGGGTCTTTTTCTCAACATTCAAAGGAGGATATTTCAATCTCTGGCACCATTTCTTGTGGTATGTACATGAATTTTGAAGTATTTTTTTTTATTACAAATAATGATACCGTCACAACCAGATTGACAGTATAAGTATCGTTAGTCTAGATGGTAGTTGTTTTGACAGTAGGATCACACGGAGACAATATAAGTATTACTAGGTGATGTTAATATGTTATAAGTATCAGTAGGATCACATGCTGACGATATAAGTATCATCTTTAGCTATTGTGGCAGTAAGAACACATTTTGACAATACATATAAGTATATTTACGTGATGTGGTAGATATTGTGACAGTATGATCACATGTTGAAAGTATAAGTATCATCACTTGATGTGGCAGTAGGATCGCATGTTAACAATACAAGTATCATTGTTGTGGCGGTAGGATCACATTCACATGTTGACAGTATAAGTATCACTACGTGATGTGGTAGCTGATTCGGAATTATGATCACATATTGACAGTATAAATATCATTGTTGTGGCAGTAGGATTGCATGCTGACAGTATAAGTATCATTACGTGATATGTTAGTTGTTGTTGCATTAGGATCACATGTTGACGGTATAAGTATCATTACGTAACGTGGTAGAATCACATGTTTTGATAGTGAGTTGCGACACTACATATATATTTTTTTTTTCTTTTTGAGGAAAAATACACGTAAAAGTTTAAACGACTTTACGTGTGTTAAACATACTACGACGCTCCGCATCCGAATTTTTCATGATAAAAATCTGGTTTTACATAAATAATCGTTAATTATGTGGTTATCTAATATGTATTTCTTGAAAATTAAAATTTGTTGACAGATGAAGAATCAATTCATGATAGAACAGAGCAAGAACAGGGGCAGGATAATTTGAGTTGCGAACCCGGAAACAACAATGTTCGGTTCGCAGAAAGCCCGAAACTCGACGAACCCGAAACACCGATTCAAGCCAAGAGATTAGAAGGAAAATTAAAGAGTTTTTCGAGCCGAGTAATCAATTGCCAAGGGAGAAACATGAGACTTCACATTCCTATAACGAATCCGACTCGAACATTTTCTGCAATTACTTATTTACTTTGGGATGATTTGAAGAACCAAAATTCCAAGAAATTTGGTGCACAAGGAGGAGCCAAGTTGCATATTAATAGAAAGAAGCTTCATGATGCTGAGAAAATGATTAGGGGTGCTTTTATTGAGCTATACAAAGGATTGGGATACCTAAAAACTTATAGGTATGTTCGATTATATATATATATATATATATATATATATATATATATATATATATATGAAATAATAATTCAATATGATATCAGGTCGTGCAAACAAACCTTTCCGGTTGCACTTCAACCTCATTTAAGTTGTCCAATTTTTTCGGCATTTGTATTGACTTTTATATATTTTCCATCGACTTAAACTTTTAGAAAACATTGTAATTTGACGCACGCAATTCTCTTAAATAAAAGTATATTTAGAATACAATAATGTGACATCATTTTAGATTTCTTTTTTTGAAAGATACTAATGCCCAATCCCTATTGATTATTTTAGGAATTTGAATATGCTTGCTTTTGTGAAGATATTGAAGAAATTTGATAAGGTAAGAAACAGAGTAACCCTGTACTCATATGTACGTTTTTTCCATTCATATTTTCCTTTTTTTTCTTTTTTTTTGTTAAATTTTATGTTATAGTGACTTATTAATAATTTTATGAAATTTATAGGTGACAAATAACCAAGTTCTTCCTATTTACTTAAGAGTAGTGGAGAGCTCCTATTTCAACAGTTCAAACAAGGTAACATCATTGTCCAAGAAGTGTCATTATACGAAATAACGTTATTGTCACGGTTACTGTCATATAATAAATATCGTAATTTGATATGTCACTGTGACTATTCATAATATGGCAGTGCGACCCCTCTTTAAAGAAAAGAAGTCTCGTTGTCACACATAGTGTTATGACATTTATTTCGTCACAGTGATTGTAATTACTTATAATGATTCTGTCAAAACCATCATGATACCTCAAACGGCACAACTTGATATATCGATGTGTCGCTTAAGATGCGACAACGTGACCCTTTTTTTCATACATAAATAGCACAACAAAAGATATCTCATTGTCAGACTATGTTATGATAGTTGTTATATCATAATGCTTATGACAATTGTATTATTTGATTACAAAATATATATAAATAAACATGAAATGATGGGCTTATAATGGGAAATGGTGACATCATATTGAAAGTGGAAGATGATTTGGTATGGGGTATTAGGCACATCCCATCAAATAATTATTGTTCTTAGA
Organism: Gentiana macrophylla; assembly: GCA_026214975.1. Taxonomy (NCBI): domain Eukaryota; kingdom Viridiplantae; phylum Streptophyta; class Magnoliopsida; order Gentianales; family Gentianaceae; genus Gentiana; species Gentiana macrophylla. The sequence continues at coordinate 148,904,295 of CM047806.1, forward strand.
TACACTATTAAGTGGTTATTTCCAATTTGAAGTGCATTTCCACATTAGCTTAACTTTCAAATTTTCAATTATTATAACCTAAGATTTCGTGTCTAACTCTATAATAGTTTGAGATTGCATGAGGAAATACTTGTGTGGTGAGGGATTTTGAAGTTAAATTACGGGTGAAACGATCAGAACCACACAGTTTAAAAACAGAATGAAAGTGTGTGGTGTGTGTGTCTCCATACGTGTCTCCGTACCGTGTGGAGACACCACACAAAAACCACCCGATTGCATGGGTACAGATATGCAGGTGTAGACGTAGAAGTCTAGAATACACAAGTACAATAATTTAAAAGAAATATAAGATAGATAGATATGCATACAGGATATACATTCATATTAAAAAATATATGGACCAAGTTGTAAATAAGGAAATAATTAGTACCATACTATAAATATTAAAACTCATAAAAGTAAACAATTCCTAGTGACTTCTCTTTATTTTTTCAACTGAGGTTATTTATTTCACGTTCCCTACTTATAGATGTGCACATAAAGATCCAAATCACGCACCCAACTTCTAAATACCGACGAATTTCTTTAGACATGTATCTCAAGTATTTAACACGTCTACGTATTGGATACATATGAGATACATGACTTGTTACGAAACTAGAGTTTCCGTGAGCACATCTGAAATTATAAAACGGCATGCCTTTAATGAAAAGATCACGTGCATCTAATTAACATACGATACATGGCGTACATTATTGTCGTGTTTGTAGTGTATCCGAACTATCTGATGTGTATCCATATCAGATACCAAAACGGAGTATTCGTGCATCGTAGTATAAGTTCAAAACGGAGGTTGAACTCGGATCTCCTGCTCCGATACAATATTATGATCAAGCGCTTACCTTTTTTTACTTAAATAAATTGATGTTAGTAAATGTACTACTATATTTCCTTATATCAGATGTATGTTGACAATATCGGTAAAATGTACTTATCCTTACTGTATATTATAAATATATGTCTAAATAGCTTCATTTTGTTTTTTTTTGTTGTTGCAGGTTTTAAAATTAGCAGATGAAGTTGAAGAAATATTTATAAAGCATTTTGCAGATGAAAATAAAAGAAAGGCCATGAAATACCTCAAACCAACACAACTTAAAGAATCACATGCTGTAACATTTTTTATTGGTAAGTGACCCTTTCTGTTTTAAGAAAATTAATTTCAAGATAATATATTATATTTTATACTTTTTATAATGGCTTATCATGCAGATAATGATACACTACTTATACTTTATTTAGTGACATCAGAGATAGGAAAAGAAAATTAATCTTTGTAATTTAAATAAATGGAGTAATAAAAAAAATGTCCCAATAGGCAATATGATGTTGACTCAGCCACTAAATGTTTAATAAAAAAATATTGATAAATAAAATTAATACTGTTAACTTTATTGAAAGTGGATGATAAAGAAAAAGTTCAAGTAAGACATTATTACTTGTCTGAAACCTCAAAAAAGTCCTACGACATTGAAATGCAACTGCTTTTTAACTTCTTGGTCTAAAATTAAAGGGAAGTAACGAGTGAAACAACCAGAACCACACAATTTAAATATATAATAAAATTGTGTGGTGTGTATAGTGCCAATAACTTCCCAAAATTAATGGACGATTTTAGTTACACCACGTCAAACTTATTTCCAGGTTATTAAAATGATATTAGATATCGAGATTGTTGATTCACATAAATGATACTACTATTTGATGTTTCGGACGTTGAATATTCATATTCAACATTTGGGAAATCAAACATTACATTCTGGTATGATGTTACAATAGATGTTACGTGTTTTCTAAAAATGTTTGAAAAGAACAAGACCGAGACGTAACATGCATTAGTTACTTGAATTAGCGTTTTAGTGTTAGTTATTTAATCATTTATAATTCAAGTTAAGATTTGTCTCGGATTTCAGGTAGTAGTCAGTAAAGACCCCTTTAAGAGAGAGAATGAAATGTCTCATGTCATGTAAAAAAGAAAGAAATGTCCCACGTTAAAAAATAAAACAAGTTCAAACATCTTGAAATATAAATTTAGGTCAAACATGGTGAAATAAACGTCTGTTTACTGGATTATTTATGATTCAAGTAATCATTCAACCCTAATTACGGCTCAGTTGACGACTCGTTCAAAAAACAGAGCCATTAAAATATCCCAAAAAAGTTTTCAGAAAAAAAATATATATCCCAAAAGTAATGTTTCACTAAATTAATTAATTAAATTAGCTTCAACTATCATTGATTTAACCAAGTATGAGGGGGAAATTTAAATCATAAATTTTGCCTTTGCTATATATATAAGCATTAATCCTCAAATGACTGATTTATTTAAATTTTTCTTGAATATTCAGGATTATTTACTGGGTGTTTCCTAGCACTATTGGTTGCATACGTAGTCATGGCTCATATCACTGGAATGTATAGACCTAAATCCAATATAATCTATATGGAAACTGTCTATCCTGTTTTGAGGCAAGTATTTAATTTATTTTTCTCTATATTTTCATTAAATTATAATTCATTTTATTTTATTTTATTATTATGTAATATTTCATTATTCTAATATTGGATATTCTGTATTTGTGCAGCATGTTCAGCCTAGTATTTCTACATTTTTTCTTATATGGGTGTAACATATTTATGTGGAGAAAAACCCGTATAAATTACACCTTTATTTTTGAGCTTGTACCAAGAAAAGAGCTCAAATATAGAGATGTTTTCTTGATTTGTACAAAATCAATGACTGCTGTTGTTGGGGTATTGTTTCTACATCTATTTCTCATTACAAAGGGATACATTTCTCAAGTTCAAGTAATTCCGGGGCTTCTATTAATGGTAATTATTGGAAGCTTATATGTAGATTTAATTTTTCGGAGTTTCAGGGACACTACATTAAACGTATTTTTAGAGCACCACAGTGAGACTTAACTGATGAAAAGTTGAACCTCGAACCGGCTTAACTGATGAAAAGTTGAATCTCGAACCTCTTACATGAGGTTCGACTTTCCAGAGAATGATTGTGCCTAGTTTCGGAGCATCACATTGAAAAGTTGAACCTCGAACCTCTTACACGAAGTTCGACTTTTCAAAGGTTGATTGTGCTTTGTGCCTAGTTTCGAACCTCTTACATGTTCAACTTTCCAGAAGCTGATTGTGGACAATCGACTTCTGAAAAGTCGGACATCACACCTTATGTGTTGTCATAGTAGATGATGTGAGGTGACATTATATGTGCTCCGTTTAATTTTACTCATGATTATGAACAAGAACTCTTAAAATAAAGTTTTTTTGCTTATTTGAAAGAATATTGTTAATTATTGCTATAACCACTCTAACATAATAAATTACACAACCTGATCAGTTAGTTGGATCACTCTTGATGTGACAGTTGGACCCTTCTTTAAATAGATGCTCACATCATGAGAGGTTTCAGTATCACATTATGTTGTGTTAGAGTAGTTACAGTAGCATTACTCAAAGAAATAATGTTACCTTTTGACACAACATGTGCCATAACCTGATGCGCCAGTGAGACCACTCATGATGTGAAAGCGAAACCTATTTAAATTTATGCCAACAATGGACGTCCCACCGTCATATCATGTTGTGACATTTGTTGTGTCAGAGAGGTTTGCTATAGTAACACTACTCCGTTTGAATACTTACAATAAAATCTTTAAACGATAAATGATAGACAAAAAAGGGCTCCATCTACTTTACACACTTATGTGATGTAATTAGTTGTTTTTATTTTGATTTTTAATTAGTACTTGATATTGTGTAATTTATTTTGTTGTAGGTGTTTCTTTTGCTGATGATATGCCCCTTCAACATATTATACAAATCAAGCCGTTATAGACTACTTTCTATGCTAAAGAAAATAATTTTGTCTCCTTTATACAAAGTGGTGATGCTAGATTTTTTCATGGCTGATCAACTTTGTAGTCAAGTAAGATTTTTTTTTTTTATATATTCTAATTTAATCAAAATTAATTACTAATTTCTAGTAGATAATTGTTTTATTTTTATTAATTTATTGTCTAATTTAAATTCAGGTGCCAATGCTGAGAAACCTTGAATATGTAGCTTGCTATTATATAACTGGAAGCTACAAGACACAAGACTATGGCCTTTGTATGAGGAATAAAAATTATAGAGACTTAGCTTATGCAGTTTCTTTCCTTCCATATTATTGGAGAGCTATGCAGGTAATTAACAAATATATTTTCTCAACTTTTTCATGTGATAATGTCTTGGAATTAGAGGTGTTGGTGCATCGATTTCGATGCACCGAACCCTTGCATCCAACGGTGTCTGCTTATTTCGGTTTTCTTGGTAGCCTATAGTGACGTCACGTTAAATTTATTGTTGAGACACCACATATATATTCAACATTTTCAAAGTTGATTCTAGACCGTAAAATCGAGTTTCGGATAGTCGATTGTCATACACGACCGTTTAAAGTCGATTTTATGGATTAGAATCGGCTTTTGAAACGTCGAATCACAAAATTGTGGTGTTACAATAGATTATGAGTGATGCCAGATATACAAGCCAGATCATTGTTGAAGTGTCTTGTGTATAAATATGAAAATTAGTCACCTCCCGAGTCCCGACAACTTAAACTTTTAGAAGAGATTATAACTTAATGGTATCTATCAGAGCATGAGCTCAGTACCATACCAGAAACAATCAATCTATGGACAATTGATTCTCAGTACTAGAATTGACTATGAAAAATTCGATTTTCATTGTGGTGTCACAGCTGTATAGATTTGATGCAATGCCATTAAAGACGTCCCTAAAAATAGATGAAAAAGGAACCCTTAATCATTGTCTAATCATGTTTAATTAATTGTGATATATTGATAAATGTGCAGTGTGCAAGAAGGTGGTTTGATGAAGGGCACAAAAGTCATTTAGTGAATCTAGGAAAATATGTGTCGGCAATGTTGGCAGCTGGGGCTAAAGTTGCATATGAGAAAGAAAGAAGCAATATATGGCTTTGCATACTTGTTATTATATCAAGTTTTGCAACAATTTATCAATTATATTGGGATTTTGTTAAAGATTGGGGTTTGCTTCAGTTCAATTCCAAGAATCCATGGTTGAGAGATGAATTGATGCTTAGAAGGAAGTTTGTTTACTATTTTTCTATGGTATGTATACACGCGTCTCCCCTTTGTTCTTCTTGATTCGGTTATTATATGTGCATTGTTAATGACATCACAATGAATCTATTATGACATCACACATTTTGGGTTATGTTTGACTTTATAAGGGACGAAAATAAACATTTGACTCTTGAATGTATCAAAAGTAGATTCTTTGTAGTGCCATTAATAACTCCCTTATATTTCCTTTTTGTGAGAGTGTCCTTAGTGGGACCACACAAAAGGTGGGATGTTTGACTTTTTAAAGGTCAAATGTGGAAATTTGATATCTATAAAGTTGAACTTCAAGTGCATGTGAGGTTCGACTCTTCAGTAGTTGAATGTCATTGTGGTGCCCGAAAGTATCTTTGTTGTGGTGCTCTGGAACACGCCCAAAGAGTCTTTAGTTGTATCAAACCACACCTACTATCGCAACACCACATCGAGGTTCCACCTTTGGAAAATCCAACCTCACACACAGAGTTTAACTTTCCAGAGGTCGAATGTGACAATCAAACCTCTGGAAAGTCAAACTCCGTGCCCCGTGTGTGGTGCCACAATAGATTTTGTGGTGCTATTAAAAGCACCCGAAAAAAATCGGGATTTTGAATATGGACGCATTTGCTGCCGTAGTTTTCGGTGTGATACCTCACTAAAAATAATCTATTGGCGTAAACTTGATTCTAGAGTTGAGAATTGTCTTTTATGGTCAATCGACTAGATGTACGTAAAATCCTATGATTCATCCATCCCATCATTTTAATTAAATCATTCTAACACCGTTCGATTATTTTTAATGTATACTAAATTTAATAAATAAATCATTTCCATTTTCTTGCAGGGTTTAAACCTTGTACTTAGGTTGGCATGGTTGCAAACAGTTGTTCATTATAGTTTTGGAAATATAGACTACAGAATAACAGGGCTATTTTTGGCATCCCTTGAAATTGTTAGGAGAGGTCAATGGAATTTTTACAGGTAAAAAATTACATTTATCTCCACTCAAAAAAAAAAAAAAAAAAAAAAAAAAAAAAAAAAACATTTATCTTTATGTATGTTTTTATTTAGTTAATTTTTTCAGTATCATATTCAAATTACAACTTGATTTTGTTAAAATAAAATGATTTTGATTATCTTACAGGTTGGAGAATGAGCATCTAAATAATGCAGGAAAATTTAGAGCAGTGAAAAATGTACCACTTCCTTTTCATGAAGTGGATGATGAAGACTGATGCAATTGCATCACACTGGTTTAGATAATCGGGTCGAATCGAGTAATTGATTCGACTCGATTAGTGGGGAAATATTGTGATTGCAATTGTACACAAATTAATGTCCCAAGATGTAAATTTGTTCCCCCCTTCCCCCCCACCCCCCCCTCCCCCCCCAAAAAAAACACAAAAAAAAAAATTAACTCATTATGAGATTGAAGCATACTTGTACATACAATATTTTCCATATTTGAATATAACCAATGGCACTTGTGTGTTTATATGTGTACCCTTTGTTGTATATGATAGCTTTTCAGTGATCGTTTGTAATCAAATCGTCGTTTAGATAAATGTTGTCGTAACAAAATTATGTATCGACTTTCACGGTCGGGTCACGGTGGGTGGAGGATGGCGTCCGCCGTGGGGCCGAGGGGCAATGCCAAAAGACACATAGCTCTGAAGCCAACAAGACATAGATGTGCATGCGAAAAGTGGTGTCTATTGTTTTCGCAACATTTCGGAAATGGCGTGTTTTGCCTAATTGTCACATGAGCGTGATTCAAAATTTTCAATTGTACCCAGAAAGAGATTTCCGATTGTTTTCGATAATGACATTGTTAGAGACGAAGCATATCTATTTTTTGTTGTTGAGGAAAACGAAGCATATCTTAAATGATAACGTGTTATGGCATTGAGTTCATTCTAATATTTCCATATTCTGTGTTTTATTTTTTCTGACATATGAACCAATGACAGATGTAGTAAAAATCGTCACTTGAGCCGTTGAGAGTGATTCAAAAAATTTCGTAAATTAAAATTTAATACCGGATTTATCTTGTAAACAAATCACTATGTTGAGCCGAGTTTTGAGACTGATTTGTTTTTTTTTAGTAGAGTTGATCTCAAGCCGCGATGAGTAAGGGGTGTTCAATATTTTTAAAACCGAATGAAACCCACAAACGGATAAAAAGTGAACATTTAGATGGTTTTTGAATCTAAGAAAATCAAACCGACCAAGCCAAACCACCAATTTGAATTGATTTGGTTTTAAAATGTAAGGCCGAAAAAACCAAACCAATGACCAACAGTTTTTATGAAATATGACAAGACCGACCTCGACTCGTCTAATACTTGACTTGAGTTTCAATTAATCATTTATATAAAATATTATTTAATAACATGTTAAGGATGACCAAACACTATAGTTTTGTTATCTATAAAAAAAATCAGAATACTAGAAGAGACTCTGAAAGGTTGTTTTTTATTGAATGTTTCCATTGATACAATAGAGAATTTATAGGCTTATACTACTTAGCCTCTAAGTTACATTTATTACAGAGATCGTATGTAATCAAAATACAATCATAAGAATCATTCAGCATTAATCATAAGAATTATTCTGCATTAATGGTGTGGTCAACTGTATCTTCAAATTTTGTCTTCTATCACCCTCCCTCAAACGAGGTGGGTTTGGAGGCCGAGTTTGTCTTGGCATAATTTGGAGGGCATCTCCACTCCGACAGTTCTTTCGGAGTCCATAATTGTGATGTGTTGGAGGACATCTCCACTCCGGTAGTTCTTCCGAAGTCCATAATTGGTGTGATTTTGGAGGGCATCTTCACTCCGACGTAGAGGTGGCCAAATGGTGTAACCGCCGGTTTTTCTAACCGCCGGTTTTTCAAACCGGCGGTTTGACGAACTCGCCGGTTTATCAAACCGGCGGTTTGAAAAACCGGCGGTTTATCGTTCAAAACCGCGGTTGCGGTTTGAGCCAGTTCCGTTTGCCCTGGTTTGCTCGGTTTGCTCCCGGTTCGAGATCACGGTTCCGCCACGGTTTTAAAATTTCATTTTTTCTTTTCATTTTTATATAACATTTATTATTTTCACTACAATAACAAATTATTATTATTTTAATTATAATTATTAAAGCGAATGTAATATATATATTATTTTAAATAGATTTCTATTAGTTTTAAAAATAATATTAATATTATGTTGTTTGGTATATAATATATATATATTACCGTATATTGTGTTGTTTTTCTTATATGTAAATTGTGTTATCTTTTCAACGCCAGTACCGATAATTCGGTTGCTACGTATTTTTATATGTAATCGTGTGTCGGAGATTGTAGCATATAAAAAATCAAAGCGAACGTAGTTCTAATTCTTTATTTTTTAGACTTTTATGGTTATGTTTGTTATTGTTTTTTAAGTCTTTTATGGTTTTTAATAAGTTTTTGAGTCGGTTTAAGTATCCGTTGATTATAAATGTTGTTTTATGGTATTTTGAATAAGTTTTTGAGTCGGTTTAAGATATCGTTGATTATAAATGTTGTTTTATGGTTTTTGAATAAGTTTTTGAGTCGGTTTAAGATATCGTTGATTATTAAGTTTTAATGGTTTTTAATAAGTTTTTGAGTCGGTTTAAGTATCGTTGATTATTAAAGTCTTTTTATTAGATAATATGTTTGGTATATTGTTGTTTTTCTTATATGTAAATTGTGTTATCTTTTCAACGCTTGACCGATAATTCGGTTGCCTACGTATTTTTATATGTAATCGTGTCGGAGATATTAACACATATAAAAATCAAAGCGAACGTAGTTCTAATTCTTTATTTTTAGACTTTTATGGTTATGTTTGTTATTGTTTTTAAGTCTTTTATGGTTTTTAATAAGTTTTTGAGTCGGTTTAAGTATCCGTTGATTATAAATGTTGTTTTATGGTATTTTGAATAAGTTTTTGAGTCGGTTTAAGTATCGTTGATTATTAAGTCTTTAATGGTTTTTAATAAGTTTTTGAGTCGGTTTAAGTATCGTTGATTATAAATGTTGTTTTATGGTTTTTGAATAAGTATTTTTAGTTATTTTTATATGTTTTTATAGTTTCTATCGGGTTTTTAATGGTTTTTTTAATTGTTTTCTATAGTTTTTTTTAGTTATTAGTAGTAGGTTTCTTATAATTATTTTTAAGATATAAATTGCGTACCTTTAATCAACGTCGGTATTTCGAGAGCTTGTTCCTACCGAAGTTTCAGTGTCACCGCCTTCGAACTGTGACTCATCATCTTCTGACTGAATGTCTTGCACCCTCTGCTCAGCTCGTACCCAATCTTGACTAAGCATCTGCTTCTCTAAAGTGGTGGGATGAAGCGCACATCTTTTGTTGTTTAGCACATACCCTGCCATGCTGAAAGTCGTTCCACGGTGGCCGGTCGAAACAGGGCAACTTAAAAACTCCATCGCCATAATTGCTAGAACTGGAAATTCCTTAACGTGTCTCTTCCACCACTTCAATAAGTCGAATCCGAAATCATAGTTATCGCCATCACAGCCTTCAAATGTAGTGTTTAGATATTTTGATATCTCTGTACGTTGATCGGATGATGATGTCGCTCCCTTCTGCCGTTTCGAACTCATTTTCTCCATAACTTTTTAAGTCCTTCAGGACACCTCGCACGGTTAGTAGAAGCACTTGCGGATGGATTGGGAACCGCGTCGATTCTCAATCCATACATACGCTCATATACAACATACAAATCGTTTAATAAATTTTCTAGTCTATCTACTTCAACCGTAAAATCTACCGGGGGCACATTATCGATTAGACAAAGCATCATAGTAAGCACCTAACATGTTGACACACCTACTAGTCTTATACGAGGGTCGAGTATAGAAGAAATGAGATAAGTGTCAGAATATGCAACATTGTATTATTCCATTTATCCTTCATCAGCACTAAACATCGAAATAATGTAGTGTCGTGTTCCATGCTTTCAAACTCGGCAGTTATTTCTACACATGCAGGCAAGACTAAATGTGATGTGGGTTCATAACATTTTGAAAACAATTCAGTAAATTTTTTGAATATTGAAAAAACATCCATCGTTGTCTTGCATCCAAATTCAAATAGAGGATACAAAGCGATATTCGCTCGGACAATGTTCATTTACAAATTCACAAAAGGTATTTTTAATTTTGTTTGTTTTTTCCAAAGATCATAAGTCGTATTCCACCTATGCGGTACATCTCTTGCAATGATTTGACTTGGCGATGACCTTTATCTTTAAGAAATTTATACCACTTATGAACAAGAACATTTCTACCTAAAATATGGAAATCGCATTTTTATCGAAGTAATATTATGGTCATAAACTTTTAGACCATCCTTTACACACAAATTAAAAATATGGCATAAACATCTAACATGAAAAAATTGACCGTTACATAGAGGTTCACAATATCGGGATAAGTCGGGAATAGAAGCAGTGTTGTTTGCAGCATTGTCAAACGCAATAGAAAAAACTTTACCTTTTAAATCGTATTCCTCAAAAATATCAACTAATACAGATGCAATGTTAGAAGCACTATGGATCTCGTTAAATAAACGAAAAGCAAGTAACCTTTTTTGGACAATCCAAGTGTTGTCAATCCAGTGACCCGACACGCCCAAATAAAAATTGTTCGTCCTCCTATCCTCCCAAATATCGGCACATACACATATTCGGTATTTATTGTTCTTCAAAGTTTCTATAATAATATTTTGTCGTTTAATAAATTTATTTTTGAAATCCTAGTCACCGTTGCACGAGGATACGAGTAAAAGCCGGTCGCAAAGCCCTTGTATACGTAATTTTCAAAAATAGGATTTTCGGAAAGCTAAAAGGAAGACCCATACCCGCATGATAAGATCCGTAGTTAGATCTCTACTGGTTATCACGAGTGTAAATAAAGAGTGGATTAGTGTTACCTCCATTGAGAGCTCGACATGTTTATTTGGGATTGAGAAGAGCCGTCTTCCAATTTTTCCGGTGTTTAGTTATAATGTGAGTCCGCAACGTTCCATAACCACGGAATGTTTAAATTGATATTTTTCCCAGAAATTGCACACCCGTAGAACAATTTTCCGGGGTTAGCTAAACCTATTTCATCCGTCCGAGGAACCTTTGTGAAAAATTCCGTAAAAATTCTCGATGATAACTTTTTTTCTTGTGTTGTGGCTCCGGCACTTTCACTAGCATGTAAATCGAATGACTCGGGAGTAGGAGTAGGATCAAAGACTAGAACAACTATGACGGCGACTCCCACCACGCCCTTGTCAGGTCCTCTATGACGGGATGCATTAGAAATACATCAACATCATCATCAACGTCGACTTCATCATTATCTTCAACCGTTAAGGTTGATGTTAAAATTTCCACCTTGAGACATTATATCATTGTAATGACTATCAAACTCATCTTCATTGTAACCTGGAGGTGTTTGAATCGAGGAATCGAAATGTGACTACCGGTGATAGGTGCATGTATTATTGGGGTCTATAGCCACCAACAAGATCATCCGATTCGGCACAAACGTATCATCACGAAAGTAACATTTCGATTTCCTCTTGATGATTCACCTCTTCTTGACATTTTAAAAATCTAAATTAAATAAAATCTGTATAAAAAATTTAATTTAACTAACCAATTTTACTTATAACTAAAACCGAATTGAAGTAACGATTAAATCGTAACAACTTCAAATTTCGGTCTAGTAAGTAAATTTGATTATAAAATTAATTTTTTTACACTTGTAAAAAACTAGTTGAATAAAATACAAAACCAAATTTACTTATAACTAAAACCGTACAAGTAACGATTAAATCGAACAACTTCAAAAATCGGTATCGTAAAGTAAATTTAATTGTTGTTTTTAACAACTAAACAAACTTGATAATCAAAGAAATTAATATAACATGTAAGAAATGAGTAGAAGATTGAGAGAGAATGAGATTGGTTTGGTGTAGGAATGATGTTATATTTATAGGAAATTTTGGGGTGAGATTGGGAGGAAAAAAAAAAGGAAATAGCCGTTGGAATTTTGAAATAGACGTTGGAAAAAGAAAGTTTTTATATGCACCCAGAAAAAAAAAAAAAAAAAAACACTGTTGGGCGGTTAAACCGGCGGTTCCGTTCGGCGGGTTTTACCCGTTCCGCCATCCGGTTTGAACCGACGTTCCGGTTCGGTTCCGTTACTAATAACACAAACCGGCGGCAAACCGCAAACCGGCGGTTAAAAATCCGCGGTTTTCGACCGCCGGTTTGACGAATCGCCGGTTCAAAACCGCCGATTCGGTTCGATTGGGTCTTTTAGTTGAAGTTTTTTTTTTAAAAAACATACTTATTGTTAGATATTTTTTCATAAATAAATATTTTGGTTATCGTTTGCATACGGGTTGCCGTACGAATTAATGTTATCGCAACAAAACGAGGTTCATGAAGGGATATGCATTGGTTTAGACTGAGTGACCCAACTGGGGGTTTTCGACAAAGTGATTCTAACGGTGGCGAGAGACCGAGACAAATTGGAGGATTCGTGCCTCAATTCAACAAGTCCGGTGGTTGGGAAGCAGCCATGGATAAAATGAGTTCAACTGTGACCGACACGGTCAATCATCTTACGAAATCCATGACTGAGCTGAATACAAACTTCACCACATATTGTCAGAAGAATGATATTTTATTATCTACTAACTTTCTAATCATTACTTCAATAATTTTTATTATATTTTATTATCTACTAACATATAAAACACCTCAAAATAAACTCTAACCAACAAAACAAACGGAACCGACCCTTGTTTGTTTTGGGGTTTTGGCTAGGGTTTTTTTTGGAGTATTTTTTATATCCCATTGTCAATCATTTCTTACAATTTTCTCACCAATCATTTTTTCAACTACAAATAAAAATATATTAAATAATCTCTCATCATTTCACTTTATCTATTTTATTACATTTTTTACCATTATTTTATTCATTATACTATTTTATTTCAATTTCTCTCATTAATCATTTCTTTATCAACATAAATTCCAAAGAAAACATTTTGACTTTATAATCATTAACCAAAAAAACTCCAACCCCATAAAAAAAAAAAAACCCCAACCCAAAACATTAACCTGGAGCGGATACATTAACCGGGAAAAATAACCCAGCCTAACCCAATAAAAGTAATAATAATGAAATAACAATAAAATAATGTAAAACATATAACAGACCAATAGATTCACTCATTCACATCCCAAAGTACTAAATGTGTGCTGCCGACGTGAACAGAGACAATCACCTGATGGCCGAGACGCCGGTTCCGCCGTGCTTATAAGTTATACTTAATATTATGTACGGTACACATCAAACCATAAAAACGTAATTAAAATTAATCTTTTCGGTTAGAACACCCATTTACCTTAAATCTTTAGAAGAAAAGATGATATTCGAGAAACTCCAAAAACACTTGAAGATTCAAACACCAACTTGAATCTTGCACCTAAAACATAGATTTGGTGTTACTACAGCTTCTAAACAACTGGAGTCTCAAAAAATTCGATTCGTGCGGATTCTTCCGCCCATATCTACTCTTCTATCTGGTCTACTTTAAACGGTAAAAGCTACCTTACCAAGCTATGAAACATTGTAGATCTAGAAAATAACTCTAAATCTAAAAACGAAGATTCTTACTTGGATCAAGATAAAACTTATACCATCTCGTTTTCCTCTTCATCGTGATTACTTTAAGGTGAAAGATCTACAAATCCAATAGGCGGATTGTTAGAAACTTGGATTTCTCCCTTCAAACTCTCTTTTCTTCCTCTCTCATTCTATCTTGAAGGCAAAATGAAAGAATGAAAAGAGTAGGAGCCTTATGCTTGGCTTTGAGAGCTTTTAGTTAGTTTGGCATTTCCAAAAATGCCCCTACTAAAACCATCTCTCAACTCCAAATTATGAATTAAATGTAAAAGATTATAATATACCGTAAAATTTCGAAATGACACTTATGCTCTTTCGTGAAAACATAGGGTATCACAACACATTTCAATATCGTAAGTGTTCGTCCAATCTAGGGTTTGAATCTAACTGGAAGAGTAACGGGTCAATTGTAATATATATAGAATGCAAGTAATGCAGTATCCTACATGCATGGACGCGGGTTGAGTATAAAAATCATTTACTTGTTTGCTTCATGCAAAATATAAAAAGAGGTTTTTTTTATATGAAAGATAAGTCGTAATGTCACTTCACAACTCACCACTTAAATAACACAAAAAGAGTAAAGAAAAAAAAAAATACAAAATTAGCTAAGAGAATAGTCAAAGTTATAAAGTAGCTCCTGTGATCTCGTGATAATTTAATGGTGCAACTAGTCTAATGATTATCCCCGTTAGTGCACAATAATCAATTATGCCTCTCCCACGTCCTAAGCTCTTTTAGATTCTAACGTCCTAACCTCTATTAGATCCTACCGGATTAGCATGAATAAGCTCTTGGTTGCATAGAATAAACCAATGTAGTTAAATTCAACACATGTAGTTAATTAAATAATTTGTTAAATCATCCTATTCGCTTTATTAGCATAATAGTACTAATGTATTACATGTATTATCATTTGTTGTTAGTAGAAGTTGTGATTCTCTATCAATAATTTTTTTTTGCTTAAAGCCTCAGTATCGGGGACCAATGGCCGACTAATCCAAGTTCTACCGAATCGTCTTGTAGAGTCGACTTTACTTCGAGTAGTAGAGTCGGCCAAAAGTTCTTTCAACATACGCATCATAAGAGAATCGAATCGGTGACATCCCTATGCATTTTCAAACAACTTATCGCTGAGCCAAAATACTTGGTTTTCTATCAATAATTTTACTTGTTAATGAATACCGTAAAAAAAACCAGAAATCAAATGAAACCAAACCTGACCGAACAAAATTCGATCTTAAAATTGTTTTAGTTTGGTTTCATAAATGGGAATGCATATAAAATGGTTCGGTTTTGCAAATAGAAAAAGCTGATTTGAACCGGATTATTATCACCCATAATTTTGACATGTGTCAAATCGCCCGAATTTTTTTTTCATAAATAATGTGTTAAAATGCAAAATAAAGGGTTAAAAGGTAATTTTCCCAAATTAAAACAATTCCAACTCCACTCTTGCATTCCCGGAAATATTACTCCCTTTAGGTAATCTTCCCAAATTAAAACAATTCCAACTCCACTCTTGCATTCTAACTCAACTCCACAACTTGAGGTTTGGCCCAGAGATTCTTAGATTCAGAAGCAATTCACAACGTTCCAAACGTACATTTGTAAGGTTAGGACACGACATTAAAATGTCATACAATTCGTGACTAAACAATAGTGACGATGCCAAGAATTGAACCGAACTACGCCAAGACCTCTCAGGTGACTCAACCTTAAGGTTGGGGGGTTAGAGAGGGCAGAGGCCCTAATAACCTGATTAGGCGACTCAAGATCTTGGTTCCATCCTCTAAGTCAACTAAGGCGTAGTACCTTGGGTAGCCGATTAGCCTGAGTCCCATCCGACCTCTACAGGTCGGCCAACACTTGTCTTCAAACTGACCCTTGCCCAACCTTACCGGTTGGCCTAAGTCCATCTCGGACCTACCATTCTGCGCACGACCGAGTCCAAGTTGATACCAGCTCGGCCAATCCGGCTCAGGCTGTCTAAATCGGCCAGAGTTAATCTCTAATCGTATTTCCCACGTGATCAATAAATCAAATAATCATGGAAGAATCTCGAGTCATAAAGACTCCAATCTCTGTCACTTACTACAAATATTTGAATACCGTAATTATCTCCTAGAATGAAGGAGATCAATTGGTCGTAATCTTTTCTTTTGGGAACATGTTGATGAGTGTCCATCACAGACACGCCACACTCTAACCTTAGGGCACAAGCCCCTCTATATAAACAATCCCTAAGGAACTACGAAGATTTGATTCCAATCTGAAGGTTGGATACGTAGGCAGCTTGACTATCATCAAGTGCAGTCTAAAACACCTAAAAACACCCCCGTCTTCTCTCATAACATTTGTATTAAAAGAGCATCTTAAGGTTATCATTACGAGAAAGAACCTTGAAAGTTTACCTTGACGATTTTTGGATCGTCAAATGGCATGCCACACAAATTTAACCTCACAGGTGAGTTACATGAACGGACAAAATTGGTTTCCACATAGCAGGAAGTTAAATCTAAATACTTTAACCTGTTTAATCCATCGAAAAGCTTAAAAGAGAAGACAAACACTTTATCAAGTGGCTCACCATTGCATGTCCGACAAGAATGGCCAAGATAAAGCTCTTCAACATCAAGCATAGCAAGAGTTTGCATCCACCGTAGAAGATGACATGTATAAGCATTCAAAAAGCAACAGTGCATATAAAAGCTTTTCAACTTATGACCAAAGTAAAGAAGTACGGTGACGATGCCAGAAATTGACCTTACCCACGTGTCGCCTCCACATCAGCACAATAATAAATAAAGATAGAGAAAAGCTTCCATCAAGGCGAGAACACCCGAGATCCGAGCCGCATGAGCTTAGTTACCATCCTCCGAGCCCTCCAGGTCGGCCGGTACTTGTGATCAAACCTGCCTTTGCCCGACCCTATAGGTCGGCCTAAGTCCCTCTCGGACCAAACCTCTTACGCACGCAAGGATCCGAGCTGATCCCAGCTCGGCTATCTTTCCGACCTCCGTAGGTCGGCTCAAACACAAAAGGGTTCAGCCAGTTCAGCTCGGGTCATCTAAGTCGGCCAGAGTCCACCCTTAATCGTATTTCCCACGTGTGTGATAATCAGATAAATATGGGAAGAATCTCTCATATTTACTACTCTAATCCTGACATTCAAATATACATGCAATTATCTCCAACAATTAAGGAGATTAAATCGTAGCTATCTTTTCCTTAGGGAACACGGCAATCCAGGCCCAATAAGGACAAGGCCCACGCCGCCTTAGGGCATAACTCTCCTTTATATAAACCATCCGTATGAACTACGAGAGACTTGATTCCAATACACCATTGGATACGTAGGTAGCTTGAGAAATAGCATCTCAAGTCCAGTCTAAACCACCACCAACCCCCCCTCCTCTTTTTATCGTGTTCTTAAGGCTTTTTGCAAGTTGTCTTTAGGAGAACGGCCCTGGATTTATCATCGACGATTTTGGAATCGTCATACGACTTTCAAATTATTTTGCCTATCACCGTAAGCAACATGATCGTGATGCCATTTTGACACATCAGTTGTGCCAAGGCAGGAGACCATCAAACCATAGTTCATGGTCCAAAACAATGATTTCGTATGGCATGCATACCACCTCAAGCTCTGTATTTAAATCTAAAAACAACATCTCAAAAAAGAATTTGCAGAACAAAGAAGACAGAATGAGAAGATATATATATAACTATTTTGACTCTGTTCTCGATCATCAAAACATCATTCTCAACCTTTCATTGTATTTGTTTACTCCTCTGTCTATTTTCGTTGACCGAAAAGGAGGATGCGGCTGAACAACACTGCCAAGAGGATACGGCTGAACAAGACTGCCAACAAACTGTTGTCTCGTGTTTTGAAAACACGACGCTTCACGAAAACTTGATCTAATGAGCTTCACAACTCGTTGGCTAACTAAATCATACAATAAAACCAATCCATTCTCGAGGTGATTGTAAAAAATCATCAACATTCTCTTATTACTCTCCAAAAGAGCAGCAGGCGTTAACGAGTGCCCGAGATATGGCATATTTCGTATTGTGATCCTCGTCCACGAATCTTTTAAGCCGTAATCTTTCATCACCCACAAATCAAAACCCTGCATTGTATTCGGCGCTTTTAAATCATGAGCCGACCAATCTTCGTTTAAAACTAGACAACCATTATTCAACACACTTAATTTCAAAAGTCGCATATACTCTAGAACATCAGGTACTGACAAAAACCTGTGTTTATTCGTTCTAAGATCAAATGCTAGAATACAATTCTTCAATGTCAATCCACCACCATACAAATCAGAAAGTTCCTGAATCGAAGTCCAATGTAAAGCACAATTAGCTAAGACCCCGTCTAAGACAACAGACGATGGATTAATATTCAGGCTGATGAAGTGACCATGATAATCTAGATACGATCTTACCCGGCTCCACGAATTGGATCTCAGGCTATAAACATCAAATTCATACTCGTGTAGATCATGACGATGCTCATGAACAAAATCCGGATGCACGCAACGGGATGGATACCATGCTAACATAACTTTGTAGTCGTCTTGAACATCATCATATCCGAAGCCGTAAAAAGATATTATTATTCTCGTAGATATATCACGGACCACCGGTCTTCTAGGCAAAACCCAATATGACTTTGTCAACGGATTGCACAAAGTAAAGTCCTCTTCACTATATTGATAACGAGGACTAAATGAAAAATCGAGATCAACGAGAAGATTACAAAGTAAACCGTTGCAAGAACCAACATAATGACTTTGTCGCCCTTCCGTCCACGGGCCGGGGCTTTCAAAAGGGTGTTGGAGTCGCAGCCGCTGCGTTTCGAGCCCTAATTCGAAGTTTTTACCGGTAATCGAGAATTCCTCGGCGCGTATCGCATTACAAGAGGATGTTGCCGGCAGCCAATTCCAGACTAATATGTTTGGTTTCTGGTTATTGCGAGACTGATTTAGATGCAACTTGATGAATTCCGTGCTTGAAATCAGAGTGTTCCATGATTTCGATACGCTCTTAAATCGCAAAAGAGATATTACTGGCAATCTTTCCAGCACAAGAAATTGTACTTCCTCTGGTAAATAATATTTCGACATTGATATATAAAATGTACTTTGTTTAATTCAATAGAGAAAATTTCTTGCTCTTCAATGAAAGAGACTTATGATTTTCTGGAAGACAATGAATATATATATTGGTATATATAAAAGATTTATATGCTAAAAGAAACGTGTTTGTGAGAAATTTGTTACTCATTCTTAGTGACCAAGTAATTTATCGATTTTTTTTAATAATAATATTTTTTTTTTCTTTTCTCATTTTGTATTTTATTTTGTCTTTCTAGCTCGTCATCCCTTTGAAATATCGTGAAATTAACTTTCAAAACCTATTAGACTCAAATCATAGCTCGAATTCAAATTCGAAAACTCTTGTTCAAACTCAAAATCGAGAATATTTTAAATTGCTCGACTCATTTTAAACAATATTCAATTCAATTCGGCTCATTTGGACACATTAACTGCCCTATTCAGAGGATAAGGGATATTTGTATTGGTATGGACCTCGAAAAATCCAATGCTACAGCGCGGAAAACAACGGGCTTTTAATCCCTTCTCTACAGTGGTTTTATGGTGGTCCAGGATCATCATGTCACACTTGTCCACCAATAAAAATCTTTATAAAAAAGGTAAAAATATAAATTAATAGCATTTATATTTTACACGGTGGGCCCTTGTGTGTTTTGTTGCTTTCCTATTGATCATAGATCACCAAGTCAAACTTGATCCAGGACGATAATAAAATTTCCGCTTTCTCTAACCATTACCATCCACCAACTGCTGCAAGATACTGATTGTAAAAACCAAAGTTGTCCAAAATAATGACATAAATACGTAGTACTATCAAAATGAAGGCAACCGGTTCTTATTTTTTATATCTACACGTATGTCCTCCGTACCTATATCTTTTATTTTTCAGAATTCTGCACCTATATACACCTTCTGTTTTTTTTATCTGTCACATATAGAGACCAGATTCATTTAAAAATCGCTAACCTGCCTAAAAAAAAAAATAAGGGCTCATCCAAAAGTAAATCAAATGCGATGATTAAAAAAAAATAGAGAGAGTAGTTCGTATCTGAACTTGTTTTTTTCTTTTTGAGAACTTGTTTTTTGCTTACATGATCAACGAGAATATTAAAAAGTAAACTGTTCTTGTGAATATCCCGCCGTTTGACACCGAGTCCATATCTCGATAAAGGAACGTTCAAGCACGTATAGTATACTATAAATCTCATATTATACGTAAGTTCTCTACTACGCCCCATCGAAGTTAAGAAAACGAAAGAAAGCTACGGATATTTTTTTAACCAATGATAAGAATAGAAATAACATCTAAAGAAGGAAACCACAACTTTATTACAACGAAAATCTTCAAAGAAACTTACAACGTATGAAACCTCCAAAAAGTAGGGCTGAGCAAAATAACCAGTAAACCAATCCAAATTGTAAACCGATCCAAACCAATCCGAATTAACCAAACCAATAGCAAACCAAATGAATTGGTTTGGTTTGGAACCAAACCAAACTGCATTGGATTGGTTTCGGATATTTTTTTTTTACACCCAATCCAAACCAAACCAAACCAAAATTTTAATACATTAATTATATATATTATATATTATACTCATTTGTCTTATACCTATTTTCGGTAGGAAAATTTATATCCGTTGGTAAAATCAACTGTGGTCTTTTAAAGCCATTGTGTGGGAGAATGTGAATAGGAATTGCATTATAATGCCATGTAGGACAATTTTGATGTTTTTGATGATAAGTGACCATAGGAAAGCTTTAGGCCATTGTGATTGGCCTTATTGTTTTTATTTCTCTATGCTCTATTCAAGTTGCAATTTTTGCTTTAAATGTTGGCTGCTGCTTGGAAACACAAAATTGTACATTCATTTTGATCATTCTTCTACTCAGTCATGCAAGTTGGACTTGTCCTATTTTGCTCATTGAAAAAATGGACATTGATCTAATTCTATTTCATTGTTTTTTTCATGGAGCCATGGAGGTTGGAGGTTTTGTTGGCTGCTGTTGGAGTTGGATTGGATGCTTGTTTTTGCTATGGTTTGCTATGTTGTTTTGGTTGGAAGACGCGCATGGTGTTTTGATCATTTTGTTGTGTTAACATTCAGCATTTTGCTCTTTTGATGTAAATATGTAAATCAGTAAATGCATGTATGTAAGTATGCAACTATGGAGGATTGATTGTAGCTAAATTATATTGTAATGTATGTAGCTACTTAGAGTTAATGTAAAAAATGTTGGTTTTGTCAATTTTTTTTAAGATTAGGCTTGTTAAACCGAAACCAATCCAATCCAAACCGAAACCAATTCGAACCAAACCATTGGGGTTGACTTCGTTTTGGTTTGGTTTGGGGAACGAATTATGGCGCCCAAACCAACCCGAGTCTTTCAAAACCAAACCAAACCCCCCAAACCAATCCAAGCTCACCCCTACCAAAAAGTATAAGTAAATGTATTACAAGTCTCAAAGGGAAACATTTCGTATTAATTCCAAAAAAAACAACTGAAACGTCTAGTCTAAAACGTCTTAGGATAAAAGCATAAATGTAAAGCTTCAACATAGGCGTACTCAAACGTCGTCATCAAAGTCCTCTTCGTAATCCGGGTCAACTTGTTCATCTTCTCATTCCCAAACACATAACAAACATGCATTTGAGGTAAGCATAGGCGGATTCACACTATACATAATAGGGTCCGTGGACCCCGTTAAAAATAAGAAAACGCTACATTTTATCTATAGAAAAATATTTCGGACCCCGTGAAAAAAAAAATATTTACCTTAAAAAAATTTACGGACCCCGCTGAACTTAATTTCTGGATCCGCCACTGGAGGTAAGTATAAAGTACTTAATAAGAAAGAGAAGCTATGATTTAAATTAGGATTCATAAAATAAGATTCATAATTGTTTAGTTATCTATGTTACATCCGCATTCAAGGGCACTGCACATGGTGTATATCCGCCATGAGATGTACTGTGCAACATATTGGTGGATCACACCAATATCCACGAGGGAAAGCCCGATTGCATACACGTTCGGTGAAGTCCCTCCGTACTTAGGGTCTTGTAAGCCTATAGAGTTATTCACTTTCAGGAACGCCCACACATCGCGATATGGTCTGATGCCTATCCAAGATTGACATGATGTTTACTCATGTACTAGTCAAGTATGCAGTTTATTAATCGTTAGCTAGCAGCTTAAGTGTTTTCAAGGAAAGCCTCACCTTAACATACATACTCCCTCACTTAGACAGCTAGACACAACATCCTAACACATACACAGACATTAATGAGTGCTAACTCATCAAAGCACAAGCTATCATGCTCTTCCGACGGTCCCGAACTTCAACTCTTATGAAGATCCTTTCGATGCCGGAACTAAACGCATCAAAAACTCAATAGGCTTGTTCATCTTTAATTAATGTTATTAGATCAGGAAACAACGTTTAAAACTCATTCCATAGCTTAACATATCATTTTTCCCAGAACTAGGGTCAATGCGTGCGCATTCCTTGGAATGTGTGCGCACTGATCTTCCAGAAACTTGCTGAAAGTTTATGTCCGGCCAATGCGTGCGCATTGCTCATGCTGGGAGCAAAACTAAACATCCTGAAACATCAATGTGTGCGTATTGCACCTACTGTGAACAGAATTGGACATCCTGAATCACGAATGCGTGCGCATTCATCCCTAAAAACACAAACTTGATTTTCTGCCACTCAAATATTTCCCATCCGTTTCCAACACAATTAACATCGAAAACTCTTAGAAAAACAACAGAAAACTCATATTTATCAAACCAAAACGCCCCATACTCCTTAAACAACGAAAAGACACGATTTCTAACATCTAAACACCTCAAAACACAAATCTAAACCTTATAAACCATAACTAAATTCATAGGAAGAACATCTTACCTTTTAGCAAGCTAATCCAACAACAACCGCTACAAAAAATCTGCAGCAAAACTTGATCCTTCTCACAGAAAACCTATGTGATCAATCCAAATTCGAATTAGATTCGATCACACGTTTCAAAAACAATGATACTATGATTTCATGAGTTTAAATCCTTCAAACTCAATCAAAAAGACATCTGGGGCTCGAAAAACAAACCTTAAGAAAACTCCAACTTTCTTGTGTTGCGACGTCCTCTTCGTGACGATTCCACTGCTCTACTCGAATCTGAAAACGGTTGAGAATTGCCTTAGAATTTGAGGAAAACTCTCAGCCCTTTTTCCCTTTTGCTCTCAAGGTTGCAGAGAACGTAAGAAAAGCCAAATTTTGATTTTGCTAATAGGTTATACGTATAATGAGATTTATTTTTCCTTAAATAACTTTTTCCCAAAATAATAACCTATCTCATTTTTCCTTAATTGCCCTTTAAATAAAACAAATCTCTTAAACACATATATATACTTTTAATTCCAAGAATAAATAATGAACATAATATTTTGTTTTCGTAAAATGTCACGTCTACCATTTCCCGAAAATCGGAATATTACAATTGGAAGAAGATAACTTGGTCGCCACCCCGTCAATGGGCCTGGGGCTTTCAAAAGGATGTTGAAGCCGCTGCCTTTTGAGGCCCAATTCCAAGTCTCGTTACACGATATTTCTAGCTTATCCCAAATTAAAATATTCAGGTTTCAGTCGGTGCGAGACCGAGACTGATTTAAATGCAACTTGACGAATTCTGGAGATGAAATCAGAGCGTTTCATGATTTCGATAGGATCATAAATCGACCAAGATATTTTGGTGGTAATCTTACAACGAGAACCAGTAGATCATCAGGCAAATAAGAATTCAACATTTGATAAAATACTTATATTGCTATATGATGCACCGACACTTCAATCTGGACGTTGTGTGTCGTGTCCGACACATTTCCGACACGACACGCTCCGACACGTGTCCGACTGATTAAAATAATATTATTTAAAATTTTAATATCCGACACGCTGTTGACACTCCCCGATAGGGCACGGGCACTCCCCGACACTCTTGAACCCAATTTTTTAAATTTGGTTTTATTTTTATTTATTTAAGTTTTTTTCATTGGAAACGTTAAAATACACGATTTCTAAATCTATCATAATTTAATAAATAGTACGTCGTATTAAGTTTATATGTTTCTTGTTGATAAACAATCATTTTTACAATTTATAGTATTTTGAAGGCCAATCACAATTTCTTTTTGCACCGTATAAATGTCGAATATCGATTTTAGATATTCATAGAGTTTACGTATCACCTATCTTATATATATATATATATATATATAACGTGTCGGCAGCATGTCGTGTCTTTAAATTTTAGAATTAACCATATCGCCGTGTTCGTATCGTATCGGGCGGCATATCCATGTCCGTGTCTGTGCAACATAGTTATACCGTAATATAAAGGAGAAAATTTCTTGCTCTTCGACTAAGAGCAATTGTAGTGGTTTTTTTAAATTATGGAGTCTATTTTATGGTGGGAACCACCAAATAGATGTAAATGATAGTTTAAATCAAGTCAACATCCATAGGCTTCAATATAAATTAAAAAACAAAATCAATATTGAAACAAACTCTAATATAAAAAATAAAATAAAAAAAGATAAAAGATGAAGAAATTTAGTTAAAAATTGTCGTGAACATATGAAATTAAAATAAAAGGTAAAGAAATTTTGGAGTGAGAAAATTTTAAAATAAATTATTAATGGGGTCTAAGATGTCATTCTATTTTTTGATTCCCATCTAGATGGCATCAATACTTTCTAAGTCTATTTTAGAGTCATTACAACATAATAATAATAATATTAATTCCTTTCAAAATCATTGCCTTTGGTGTAGATGGCTTCTATTTTGAAGCCATTACAATTGCTATAATTTTCTGCAAGCCAATGAATATATAGTTAATTAATTGGTGATTGATATGATTTTATACTTTGTCCGAGTCAAAAAATACGTGAATGTGATTATTTTGTTATTCTCCCTCATTCCCCATAATAATAATATAGTAGATTTAGATATTTAAGTTTGATTTAAATGTATAATAATAAAAGAAAAAATTTAGTGGCGCAACCCACCATTTTTTTTAGGGGTAAAGAGATATTATTAAGCACAATTTGAGGCAGGGTTACTTGGAAGGGAGGGAAAGATCCTCTTTCCACGCATCCAATTATATTAAGACATTCCTTAACTAATAAATGAGCAGAGATATTTCCATGTCTTTCAACAAAGAAAAAAGAAACAGAAACAAAAGAAGGTAGCAGACGACGACAATCATCAATGACGCTTCCAACTGGCGAGAGATCCTCCGAACGAGACATGAGTCTATTATGGATAGTGAGAGAATCACCTTCAAAGACCACCCTGAAGAAACCCCAATATAAAGCGTAGAAAAGAGCATGGTAAATGACGTAAGCTTCACCAGTCAGAACCTCGTATCCCCCATCAAGTCGCATTGAGAAACTATTAATGATCTTACCTTGAGAGTTGCGAAGCGCACCACCAACAAAGAGATGTGCCCTGGTCCAAACGCAAAGATCCACATTGAACTTAAGAATATCATGGGAGGAGGTTTCAAGAAGCTGTTTGGAGGCACCCCATTGGCAAGATAACTTGATTTTTGACGGCCAAAAATATTCTTCTCGCTTCCACCATCGATTTAGCAATAATCGAATTTCAATGAATTTCCTTGCCATCAAACAACCAAGCACAACGTGACTTCCAGATATTCCACAATAACAAACAATCTGAATTATCTGTTGCTCTTCCTCTTGTCTCATCAGAATATCAAAGAAATCAAGAAGTGAATGAATAGTCCTAAGAAGACATGATCCCAAGCCGATACTTGACATGTACCCCCTCTTCCAGGTCCATCACAAGGAAAACAAAACCAAGGTTTGCTTTATCCGGTATCAAACGGAGCTACGAGCAAATAAAACACCCTTCAAGAAGTATCAATACCGTCCATGAATCGTAAATGCATGAATGTGATGGACCAAAAATCATAGTTTCTAATGGAATAGGTAACAAAGCTACTTTGCCCCGATCGCTACTAAATCACCACCTCCCCAAGTTAAGTCGGTGCTTGCTTCATTGCGCCGGGAGCCGCCCCACTCCACGCTTTAACACGCATAAATTTCGCTAATATTTTCCATTTGGATAAATTTTCCAAAGTGCATATGGAATTAATCTCACATTCAAATCAGTGCCACTCTGATTCATCGCACCTATGGCAGATTGAGCATGTACCATCACCAATACCCCTAAAGTGAAGACCATCAGCCGTAGGCAAACAATTATGTAACAATCTCCACATGAAGTGAGTGATATGCGGCTTCATCTTTAAAGTCCAAAGTTTATTCCATATGCGTCTACTTGAAGTAGAGCTAGAGAGGGCATCTTGAGTAGTATTTTGTGCCTTAAGATCACAAGCTAGAAAGTACCCGGTTTTATGTAAAAGTTTCAAAAGAATGTCCTTCTACTCAATTGATAAAATATTTCTGTCATTCTCCCTCATTCCCCCTAATAATAATATAGTAGATTTAGATATTTAAGTTTGATTTAAATGTATAATAATAAAAGAAAAAATTTAGTGGCGCAACCCACCATTTTTTTTTAGGGGTAAAGAGATATTATTAAGCACAATTTGAGGCAGGGTTACTTGGAAGGGAGGGAAAGATCCTCTTTCCACGCATCCAATTATATTAAGACATTCCTTAACTAATAAATGAGCAGGGATATTTCCATGTCTTTCAACAAAGAAAAAAAGCGAAAACAAAGAGGGTAGCAGAGCAGCGACAATCATCAATGACGCTTCCAACTGGCGAGAGATCCTCCGAACGAGACATGAGTCTATTATGGATAGTGAGAGAATCACCTTCAAAGACCACCCTGAAGAAACCCTAATATAAAGCGTAGAAAAGAGCATGGTAAATGACGTAAGCTTCACCAGTCAGAACCTCGTATCCCCCATCAAGTCGCATCGAGAAACTATTAATGATCTTCCCTTGAGAGTTGCGAAGCAGACCACCAACAGCAGATGTGCCTGGTCCAAACGCAGCATCCACATTGAACTTAAGAATATCATGGGAGGGAGGTTTCCAAGAACTGTTTGGAGGCACCCCATTGGCCAGCATAACTTGATTTTTTGACGGCCAAAAAATATTCTTCTGCTTCCACCATCGATTTAGCAATAATCGAATTTCAATGAATTTCCTTGCCATCAAACAACCAAGCACAACGTGACTTCCAGATATTCCACAATAACAAACAATCTGAATTATCTGTTGCTCTTCCTCTTGTCTCATCAGAATATCAAAGAAATCAAGAAGTGAATGAACACGCAAATTTCGCCAATATTTTCCATTTGGATAAATTTTCCAAAGTGCATATGGAATTAATCTCACATTCAAATCAGTGCCACTCTGATTCCTCGCACCTATGGCAGATTGAGCATGTACCATCACCAATACTCCTAAAGTGAAGACCAACAGCCGTTGGCAAACAATTATGTAACAATCTCCACATGAAGTGAGTGATATGCGGCTTCATCTTTAAAGTCCAAAGTTTATTCCATATGCGTCTACTTGAAGTAGAGCTAGAGAGGGCATCCTGAGTAGTATTTTGTGCCTTAAGATCACAAGCTAGAAATTACCCGGTTTTAAACCACTTTTAAGCCATTGAGCCATATGAGTCTACTCGCAACCCACTTTTAAGCCATTGATTTTTATGAGACAAATATGAGCCATATGCGTCTACTCGCAACCCACTTTTAAGCCATTGCTTTTTATGAGACAAATATGATTCGATAGGTCCCATGTCATAATCAATGGTGCTAAAGTGTAAATGTGTTGTGCACAATGTTGTTGCACATTTGTTGTGCCACTATCATTACTCATAATAATATTGTGCTCTAGATTTTCTCTCTATTTTCTGAAAATTGTGGGATCAAGAGTTTATAGAAGAGCGATGATACATACACAACCGTTGTGCCACAACGGGTGTGACAACGTGTATCTACACTATTGATCATGATGGATATAGTAATGATCAATGACTCTACATAAGGAATCAACGGTGTATAACAATGACGTTGTGACACTCGTTCACGAGTGTGCCCGTATCATTATTTTTTAGAAAAACTATACCAAATTACCGTAGATTAAAAATCATTGTTATAGTTAAGGTAAAAATCTCGCAACAAAAGGATTTCAAACTAAACAAAATTGTTTGAAGCTAAAACTAATTCAAAACCAAAAAAGATGATATATAGAAAGTACAGTAATTTTATCAATTTTTAAAAAAATAAATAATTAAACAGGTAAATTGGATTAATACATAAAAGAATGCTATGAGACTATTACCACTGAGCAAAAAATAAAAAGCTCAGTGTTTGATCATCAAATGTTCAGCGTCTAATCTTTAATTTTGCAGTATTTTTTTCACTCTTGTGAATATTTCCTTTCGCTGAAAAGATGGATGAGGCTGAACAAGACTGCCAACAAACTGTTGTCTCGTGTTATGAAAACACCGGACAAATGAACTTGATTTAGCTTCTTTCACAACTTGTCGGCTAACTAAATCATACAATAGAATCAATCCATCTTTTTTGAAATTGTAAAAGATAATCAGTTTTCTCTTGTTACTCTCCAAAAGAGTCACAGGTGTTAAGAAGTACGCGCTATAAGGCAAATTAGGTATACCTATCCTCGTCCATGAATCTTTCATACCGTAATCTTTCATCACCCAAAACTCAAATCCATGCACTGGCTTTGCCTGATTAGATTTTATGCTTATAACTAGGCAGCCGTTGTTCAACACGCTAAATCTTAGAGATTCCGATTGTTCTAGGAGGACCTCAGGTAGTGGCAAAAACCTGTGTTTATCCGTTGTAAGATCAAATGCTAGAATAGAATTCTTCCATTTGGACCCAATATCACCCGAAGCCGAACTTTTGACCTTTAACATCCAATGTAAAGCACAATTAACTAAGACCCCGTCTAAGCCACATAATGAATCCTTGTTGATCACATGATAACGGGAATCTAGATATGACCTTACGCTACACCATGAATCAGATTGTAGCCTGTAAACTTCATATTCATACTCATAAACATCATCCGGATATGAATCCCACCTATGTCGATTACTTGCAATCATGACCTTGTAGTCGTCATTAACATCATCATATCCGAACCCGTAAAAAGATACTGTTTTCTTCCTCAAATAATAATCGAATGCCCCCGGTCTTTCAGGTAAAACCCTAGATGACTTTGTCAGCGGATTGGACAAGGATATTTCACACACACTATTTTGATAATATTTACCGTATGACTTCAGAAGACAAAGTAATCCATTGCAAGAGCCTACAAAACATGGTCGCCAACTATCATCCGGTGAATCGACTACACAACATGATTCATTGCAAGTACCTGAGCTTTTGAGACGGTGGTGGAGCCGTTGCCTTTTGAACCCTAATCCAATGCTTTTCAACGAAGAGCCATCAAAAAGTGTTTTAGCCGCCGCCTTTTAAACCCTAATCCCATGCTTTTCAACGACGACGAGCTATCAAAAGGGTTTTCGAGCAGCTGCTTTTAAACCCTAATTCCATGTTTTCCCCGGTGGTGGTGGTGATTGAGAATTCGATTGTGTGTATATCAAGGGAGGACGAAGCTGCTTCTCGAATTTCCCAGAACAATAAGCTTGGTTTTTGGTAATAATGATTTAGATGCAACATGATGAATTCCGAGCTTGAAATAAGGGTGTTCCATGATTTCGATACGCTCTTCAATTGCGAAAGGGATTTTACCGGCAATCTTACTAGCACAAGAATTAGCAGATCCTCTGGTAAATTAAAATTCGACATTGAACTAACAATTTCTTACTTTTCAAAAAAAATAAAAATAAATAAACTAACAATTTCTTTTAATTTTCTTTGCTCTTCAATTAAAGACAGACACTTGAGATTTTCAGCAAGCAAAAGAATATACGTAGATAGATACATATATAGATATACGGAGAGGATTAATTAATTAGAACCAAATTTGTCTTGAAGAAGGAAACATGATTTTGATAACCATCTACGTAATCCTTTTTTTTATTTTTATTTTGAATAAAATCCTAATACAGTCAGGGTTTGGTTAGTAGATCACCACCGACAAGAAATCTTCTTCTTTGTACGAAATATAAAACAATCTTCTTCTTTTTTAACGAAATATATCAGCCATTTAGGTGAAAGTCTTTGTGTAAAACTACTAGGGTTCTTTATATATTGTTTTATTTGTCTCCTGCGCTTTGAATCATATATGTCGAATTTTAATTGGCCTGAGGATCTACTTGTTCTTGTCTTGGTGAGATTGCCAACCAAATCGCTTTGTCGGTTTAAGAGCGTATCGAAATAATGAAACATTAAAACTCCAGCAAGAAGCTGAAGATAAAATAGAGAAGGCACGTGATAGAATTATCGATTAGTACCTCCGGGGAATATTACGTAGAATTAGGCTGCGAAATTCAACGGCTCCACGATCGTCATAAATCCCTCAAAAAATTTCCTTTTCGATTTCTTTTATGCTTCTCGTTTTGTTCTTTCCTACTCTTGTAGTTTCAATGCCTTTACACCCTTCCCATCTATTTTGGGTAAGCAGATCTGCTCTATGCATGCTTCTATTTGATGGGAATTTTGGTCGTCGGAGATGGATCCCACCGTTTCCTTTCCGGCAAGAACCTTTTCTCCTTTTCTGGGCTGCTCGGTTGCATTGCTCCACTTCTGGTGATGGTGGCGGTGCGCTTGAGGATGAAGCTTCCGGCAGATCTTGGTGGAGAAGAGGGGCTTCGGATGGTGGTGTGTTTTCTCCGTTCGAAGGGACGTCAAGGCGATGTTGTCGGCTATGGTTGTTTTTGGCTGGGCTGGACTAATTTTGGGGTGCTGGAGCCATTTCCGTCGAGCTTGGCCTCTTAGAGTCGGATTGCATGTTGATATGATTCGGAGTCCAGATCGATTGTTTCCGGCCGTGTCTTTTGTTGCTGTAACGCCCCATTCCCGGACACCGAGTCCTTATCCGGAAGAAGCGCTCGCACATATATTATCAAATAAATTCAATAATATATGTAAGCCTTACGTCATACATCGAACCAAACGACGCGGAAGATAAAAGCGACTCGGGAAAACCAAAAGATCGAACACACGGTAATCAATCTTTGTGAAAGACTAAATCCAATAAAGAGAACTAATCATCCAACATCCAAATCCCAAAAGATCTCAAAAGAAGCTAAACCAAAAGAAGGACAACATTGTTCAAGCGTGAAACAAGCTGTTTTAAGAAAGAAACAACGAAAAGAACTAAGTCTTCAAAAGCTTCATCTCAAACTTCATCATCAAAGAACTCGTCAACCGTAGCAACTTTGTTCATCTTCTTTTTGGGGAAAGGAAGGACAAACACAACGTAACGGGTAAGTACAAAAGTACTTAAGTAACGCGTAGAAGATCGTATAACTATGATCTCATAAAGAAATAAAAGCAACGCCGTCTTTTATTAATTTGTTTCGTTGTTAACCCTAGCTAACTATCATATTATGTTCATAGCATAACATGAGGTTCCAAGGGTATCTAGCTTAGCTCAAGTTTGTTACATCATGAATAACAAGGCACTACGCTAGTAATAGGATGTACTAGGACAAGCTGGGTGCAACCTACTTAGAGACACGCCTAGTAGCCCGGGAATATCTCGAGTCCCGATAGTGTGATAACCGGCGAGAATGTACCAGGACGCTTTATCTAGCCAATCGATTGACGGCGTGGAGTACGATCTACTTTGTGCGGTCGAGAGAACACATCGCGATATTGTACTATGCCTTACCAAGCATTGCATGATGTTTAAGATTATTAATCTAGCACATACGTTTGATTAGATGTTTATCTAGCCACCCAAGTGTTTTCAAGTAAGCTCCTCACATCTCCTACTCTCGTACTTAGACCACTAGACACGGACAAGCCCTAGCAATTACACAGACATCGATAAACTCTAGCTTATCGAAGCACAAGGCAAATCCAAAGCTTTCGACGGTCCCACACTTCGCCTTTTTTAGGGAATCCATGTGGTGCCGGAACTAAACGCATCAAAAGCTAATTGAGCTTTGTCACATAAGGTTAAGCAGTAAATATGCTACTATAAAGCTTGAAACACATCAAAGAAAAACAGTACAGTAATGGAACAGTCCCTGTCCAAACGATTAAACTTGCTGTACGATACAGAGAAATAGCCGTACGGAAACAAAACTCATCCGTACGGAGGAAACCAACACTCGGTCGACCGAATAGATAGGCTCGGTCGGCCGAGCCTCCCGCTACGCAGATACACGTTTTCTTGCACCCACGAGGGGGTTTTACGCACTCTGCGTTTTTACTCAAATTCAACCCAAACTCGACTTAAACGAATTAAAACCATGAAAAACAATTGTTGGGAGGATTTTGCATCATAAAACAAAAGAAAATTTATAAACCTATACTTAACATGCAAACTAACTCCTAACCGACCAAATATCGGGTAGTTGATAGCATAGTAGGGTAAATGCAGTGGTCGATCCACGAGGAAAAGGGATGAAGGATCTAATCTCACTAATTCTCTCAATTGCTACTCAAGAAACGGAAGACAAAGCGTAAAAGCAGAAAATAATTCAAATAATCTAACCTAAGGAATAAAATAACAATCTAATCTAAAGACATGGGATCAAATAATGTACAAACCTATGTGATCTCAATCCTAGTTCAATTTATGATTTTAATTCAGTTTGTGGTTTCACCTTATCACGAGACATAAACCCCTAATTCCTTAGTGAATTTATTCTCAAGCTACGGATTCTAATTCCTTAGTAAATCCAATTCATCAATCTCTACTCTCTCGTAAGTTGAAACCGATTTTCAATACAAAACTCGGTGTAGATTCAGGTTAACTCTCGTATTTTAGAATCTAACAACCTAGATAATTAATCGATTAACTTGTCATCATTAACGATTAAAAAATCCTATCTTTCTATGGTGATCTAACGTTTACGCAACTTCCGTATTATAAACATCTATCGTGAACTAATTCCTCAATTTATTCACATAGCCATACAAACCGCATAGAGAAGATACAAATAAATTGAAATCATGAAGAAGAACTGGGATTGAATAAATCTAAAAGAACTCACATGGTTGTGTACAAAGGTTGATCCTTGAAAAGAAAAACGAAACGAAAAGACTCTAATCTAACCTCGGTTCACCCGAGCACAAGGCTCGGGTGACCGCCTTCAACTCTCCAAGATGCGGGTGTGCTCTCTTTTGATGTGAAGAAAAATATGGATGCCCTTAGGGTTGGGGCGACGGCCGTTTAAATAGAAGATTAAGTCGGTTTAGGCAAAGCGGCGCGAACGCCTTCGTTTGAATACATGGACGCCCGTCCATAATGCTTAGACGGAGGATGGGCGCTTGATTCACCTAGCGCGTCACGAACTCTCTGTATTAGTTTCGACTCCTGGACGCTGCGTTCACTTGAATGACCGCCCGTTCGCTATGAACGCTCCATGGGACTTCGTCCAGATTGATGCAGAACGGATTTCTTGATATTTCCATCTTTATCTTGATTGATTTCTTTCCTTATCTCTTTTATTCTTCCATATCTTTAATTGATCCTCTTCCATCTCGAATTTAGCCTTTTAGGATCATCTTTTCCATCATTAATTGGGTATCTACAAATATCAAAAACATACCAAAACGTAATAATTTCCAAAATAATATAAAAACATCAAATAAACATAAAAATCGATACGTTTTCATATTTAATCATTAAAAACCTCATTTACTCAATATTTGACTATAAGGCCCGATATCTATGAAAATAATCCATATATGGGGGAAATTGATTCATAAAATATATATAAAAATCACTATAATTTGGCCCTTAACAACAATCATACAAATTGCTCTACCACTTTACGAAACCTTAATCATACGATAAGAAAACCACGTTACCTTAATTTGCGTGGTACAACGATCCAAAGCTTCAACCCGTCAAAAGTTTAACCTTTAAATCCAAACGTTAATGGATTTAAGGATTGTTGATATCAAAACGATCCTCGTCTCGCGGTGATCCTTTCTCTCTTGATGAGTCTGATGAAAAGAACAACGGATTAGCCTCGAGATTGAAAGCTTCTTCTCCCTCTTTTTTTAAAAAAACTTGCGCCCCCTTTTTCCTCTCTTGCGTCCCTCTCTCTTTTTTTTTGTCAAAAACAACTAGGTTAAAATTAGGATTAGTTTTCCTTTTATAATCCCAATTACCTAATTATTTAATTATTTTCCTTAAAAAGAAAATCCTTGTTTATCCTTTTTCTTTTCCTTTTTTTTTTGAAAATCCTTTAATTAAAAATAACATAATATTCTGGTTTTTGCTAAAAGACCGGATTGCCCTTTTTCAAAAATCAGGATACTACATTCCTCCCCCCTTAAGAGGAGTTTCGTCCTCGAAACTAGAACATACCTGGTAGATGAGGGAACTCTGGGAAATCGTTGAACATGTCCGCTTCCACTTCCCAAGTGGCTTCCGTCGGTGCATGGTTGCTCCATTTCACTAACACTAACGGGATCACTCGTCTCTTTATCATCTTCTCTTTCCTATCCAGAATCCTTATCGGCTTCTCCACGTAGGAGAGATTATCTTGCAACACTTCCGGTCAATCTCGATTCCACGTCCACTTTAGATAAACACTTCCAAGCATCGATACATGGAAAACATTGTGGACTCTACAGACATCGACTCACGGTAACCGAAGTCTATAAGCCAACTTCCCAACTCTTTCGATGACATCAAAGGTCCTACATACCTTGGACTTAGCTTTTCTTTCTGTCCGAACCTCCGATACCCTTCATCGGAGACGCTCGAAGGTAAACTCTATCCCCGACCTCAAACTCTAGCGGTCTTCTTCTAACATCGGCCCAACTCTTCTCGACGATCTTGAGCGACTTTGATTTTTCCTTATCAACTCAATTTTCTCCTTGGCTTGCCGAACCATCTCTCGCCCCTGTGATATGTTTCTCCCCACTTCATCCCAAGTAAAGTGGAGTTCTACACTTCATACCGTACAAGGCCTCAAAATGTGGCATTCCCAAACTTGCATGATAACTATTGTTGTAAGCAAACTCAGCCAAGTTGAGGTAATCTATCCATGATCCTCCGGCGCCCAAAACACAAGCTCTAAGCATGTCCTCGAGAGTCCGAATTGTTCTCTCTCGACGCCCATCCGTCTGGATGAAACGTTGCATACTCAAATCGGTCTTCGTCCCAAAAGCTTTACGTAAGCCCTTCCGAAGCGATCGATAAATCTACTATCCCTCGCCGGATACACTAGATAGAGGCACACCATGAAGCTTCACTATATTGTCGATATACATAGTAGCGAACTTCTTTGTAGGCATGTCCACTTTACACGGCAAGAAATGGGCTGATTTTGTGAGTCTATCCACAATCACCCAAATCATGTCATGACCGCCTTAGTCTTTGGCAAACCGGTGATGAAATCCATCGTGATATTCTCCCATTTCCATTCCGGTACTGCAAGGGTTTCAACAAACCTCCCGGCCTTCGTGTTTCGCTTTCACTCTCGGCATGTATCACATCTTGCCACAAACTCTGCGATCCCTAACTTCATACCAGGCCACCAATACCTTCCTCGAGATCTCTATACATCTTAGTGGCTCTGGATGTACCGCAAAAGCAATCTTATGAGCTTCATCCATAACCTTCTCTCTTAGGCCATCCACACATCGGGCACACACAAACGGTCTCCCACCAAAGATGACCACTCTTGTCCAACCGATAACCCATCAGAGGCTTCTCTCGAGCTACTCGCTTCAAATTAACCAACACAGGTCTCTATCCCGCTTAGCCCGAATCTCATCTAGCAAATTTGACCTTGCCATCAATGGCGCCAAATTCTGATCTTCACCCTTCTTTTCAATCACTTGAATGCATCCTATCCAAGCGATCTACGACTTCTTGCAAGGTAGTGATAGCATTAACCGCTCTCCGGCTAAGTGCATCCGCTACAACATTCGCTTTACCGGGTGGTATTGAATGTCCAAGTCGTAATCTTTCACGAACTCCAACCATCTTCTTTGTCTCATGTTGATTCTCCCGAGTAAAGAAGAACTTAAGACTCTTATGATCCGTGAAGATCCTTGCCTTGACACCATACGAGATAGTGTCTCCAAAGCTTGAGCAAAACCATCACGCCAACTCCAAGTCGTGTGTAGGTAATTCTTCTCATGCACCTTTAAGCGCTTAGATGCATAAGCAATCACCTTTCCCGATTGCATCAAAACACAACCCAAACCTTGACCCGATGCGTGCTCAGTATATACATCATAGTTATCAAAACTTCCGGTAATGCTAACACAAAGTCTTTGTGGTCAACTTTTCTTTCAAAGTCCGAAAGCTTCCTCACATTCAACTGGTCCACTCATACTTAACATTATTTTGAGTAAGCCTCGTGAGAGGTGTAGTTATCTTAGAGAAATCCTTTACAAACTTCCGGTAAGTACCACTAAACCCAAGAAACTTCTTATCTCCGCATCGATGTCGGTCCAGCCACTTAGAAAGCGGCTTCTATCTTATTTGGATCCACCTTAATACCTTCTCCGAAATTATATGCCCAAGAAAACTCACGGTCCAACCAAAACTCGCACTTAGAAAACTTGGCATATAATTTGTTCTCCTTTAAGGTCTCAGAAACTATCCTTAGGTGTTCTTCATGCTCTTCCTCGTCCTTAGAGTACACCAAGATATCGTCTATGAAAACTATCACAAACTTATCGAGATAAGGCATGAAAACTCTTTGCATCAAGTCCATGAATTTCGATGGAGCATTAGTGAGTCCAAACGGCATGACCAAAAACTCATAATGTCCATATCTCGTCATCTTTGAAAATTCGTCTTGGGTATATCGACACCTTGATCTTCAATCGATGATAACCGGACCTAAGATCAATCTTAGAGAACACCTTCTTACCTTGCAACCGATCGAACAGATCATCAATCCTTGGTAAAGGATACTTATTCTTGATTGTCGGGTTTATTCACTCTCTCAGTAGTCGATGCACAAACGCATACTCCCATCTTTCTTCTTCACAAACAAGACCGGTGCTCCCACGATGATGTACTTGGTTGGATGATGTTTTTCTCTAGCATCTCCTTCAATTGAAGTTTTCAACTCTTTCAACTCATTTGGTGCCATCCTATAAGGTGCTTTAGCCATGGTGATGCTCCGGCAATCAATTCGATCTCGAACTCTATGGCCCTATCAGGCATATGTCCTGGCAAATCTTCCGGGAAAACTTCGGGAAAGTCCTTAGCTACACGAGTCTCTCTTAACTCGGGCCTATGCTTTTCCTTATCTAATGCATACACAACGAAACCCTGGCAACTCCTCCTCAAAGCTTTTAGGGCTTTAACTGCTGAGATAATCGGATAACGACCCTTGCTAGGCTTGCATACGTTACCCTGAAACATCTTAGTTGATTTTCCTGGGGCCTTAAAGATCACCCTCTTACCTCTACAATCCAAGTAGACATAATTCTTGGACAACCGGTCCATACCCAGGATGACATCGAAATCCGAGAAATCCAACACCGTCAAAGCATCATCGGCACTTGTAAGTCCCAACTCTAATATCGACTTGGGGTGTGACTTGAGCACATCTAGTGACTCGCCCAAAGGTGTGGTTATACTCAAAGGTCTCTCAATTCCTTAAGGGGTAGGTTCAACTTCTTTAGCTATCTTAGAGGAAACAAAAGTCCACGATGCTCCAAAGATCAAACAATTTCAAATCGCTAGATTATCTATGATTATGGTACCTAACAAGTGAATCAATTTACGTATAAATATGTAATATCATATGCGCGCTATATCATATTAAATATCTATAATAAACACAAACACTAAAAGTACTCATCACCACAAGGTCATCTAACTCTTCCGGTTCTCGCATCTGCCGCGAAGACACGAATCGAGTTCGCTACTGTAGTATACGATTACCCCGCCGGTTACCTCGCCCTCCTACACGATTAACTTGAGAGAGCTTAGGACACGCTCTCGAGTAATGTCCCACTTCCCCACAAAGTGGAAACAACTCACGCTACCTGCCATGCACTCTCTCTGTGTGTGTCTTGTTACACTTAGCACAAACATTTGGCGTTCCACTTGTCGAACTCTTCGTAGCGGATTTCTGTCCTCTTAACATTCTCTGCGGTGCTCTCTATTACTTCCTTGAAAATTTGAGAAAGACCTCTTATCTCCAACTACAACCGTCTGTCTCTACTTGGCAAATCTCTCCATGATCAAAGCTCTATCCATGACGCTTGCCATGCTCGTAGGTCTATCTCCTAGCATGCCCTTCGCCACCTCGTGTGACAATCCTTCCATGAATTTATCAATCTTTTCTCTTCACTTTTCATGATCTCGAGGTAGAATCGCCCAACTCATGGAACTTCGGGAGAATCTTGAGTCACCGTAGTATATCTCCCTTGTTTCAAACTCGTAAACTCATTAGCCTTCGCATTTCGAGAAATGTTTCTAGGAAAGTATTCCTTGTAGAGCAGATCTTTGAACACGCCCAATCCGTGATCCTCGGATTAACTCGCTCATAAGCTTCCATCCAACTCTCTCGCATTTCACGCCAACAAGGATATTGCTAAATGAGCCCACTCAGTTCGGAGCTTTCATATTTCTGCACGCCTTCTCGAACCCACGAATCCATAAATCTGCCGCTGCTGGCTCAACATTGCCAAAGAATTCTGGCACCCTATGTTTCTTCATCTTCTCATACCAATCCATGGTCTCGCATAACCCAAACCGATGATCTTGCATGTGCTGCGTTGACCGTGGGGGGGCATTCGACATCGATAGTTCGTTGGGGATGAGTGTAGCCAGGTGCTACAAAAGAATCCGACCTAGGCGGTGGTGGAGGTAGAACCGTCGGTTGCGGTGTAAAACTCAGCGGTGCAGAAGGAAACGTCGATACCTGTGGATAACTGAAAAACTGACTAGCCGGTGGATTAGAAAGTCCCAACCCGGTCCAACTCGTGGTCCTTGGAGCTGAAGTAGTAACCGGTACGCGGGTGTTAAATCGTGAAGGACCCCCTTGTTCCACTCTACCTCTGGTGACAATGTCTGGTCCCTGATTCACCCCACGCATGATGTTGTTCATAGACGAGGTGTTAACTTGGGAAACTGTAGGGCCCTGGGTAGCTAGTCCACTTCTTCTCCTTCTCGGAATCACAACCTCGGTAAAACCTGCCTCAGCGTTACCCGTCTGGGTGTTAGCTGCCTCGGTGTTACTCGTATTAGTTCCACCTCTAGTAAGCACCATTCTGTAACTAAGAAAAGAGAAGGGGGTTACTAAAGCTCTAAAACTTATCTTAAGGAAGAAATCAAGTCCTACACAGCAAGGAAAACCTTTCTCTCTGATACCAACTGTAACGCCCCATTCCCGGACACCGAGTCCTTATCCGGAAAGAGCGCTCGGCACATATATTATCAAATAAATTCAATAATATATGTAAGCCTTACGTCATACATCGAACCAAACGACGCGGAAGATAAAACGACTGGGGAAAACCAAAAGATCGAACACACGGTAATCAATCTTTGTGAAAGACTAAATCCAATAAAGAGAACTAATCATCCAACATCCAAATCCCAAAAGATCTCAAAAGAAGCTAAACCAAAAAGAAGGACAACATTGTTCAAACGTGAAACAACTGTTTTAAGAAAGAAACAACGAAAAGAACTAAGTCTTCAAAAGCTTCATCTCAAACTTCATCATCAAAGAACTCGTCAACCGTAGCAACCTGTTCATCTTCTTTGGGGAAAGGGAAGGACAAACACAACGTAACGGGGTAAGTACAAAAGTACTTAGTAACGCGTAGAAGATCGTATAACTATGATCTCATAAAGAAATAAAAGCAACGCCGTCTTTTATTAATTTGTTTCCGTTGTTAACCCTAGCTAACTATCATATTATGTTCATAGCATAACATGAGGTTCCAAGGGTATCTAGCTTAGCTCAAGTTTGTTACATCATGAATAACAAGGGCACTACGCCTAGTAATAGGATGTACTAGGACAACTGGGTGCAACCTACTTAGAGACACGCTCTAAGAGCCCGGGAATATCTCGAGTCCCGATAGTGTGATAACCGCGAGAATGTACCAGACGCTTTATCTAGCCAATCGATTGACCGGCGTGGTCATGATCTACTTTGTCCGGTCGGAGAACACATCGCGATATTGTACTATGCCTTACCAAGCATTGCATGATGTTTAAGATTATTAATCTAGCACATACGTTTGATTAGATGTTTATCTAGCCACCTAAGTGTTTTCAAGTAAGCTCCCTCACATCTCCTACTCTCGTACTTAGACCACTAGACACGGACAAGCCCTAGCAATTACACAGACATCGATAAACTCTAGCTTATCGAAGCACAAGGCAAATCCAAAGCTTTCGACGGTCCCACACTTCGTCTTTTTAGGGAATCCATGTGGTGCCGGAACTAAACGCATCAAAAGCTAATTCAGAGCTTTGTCACATAAGGTTAAGCAGTAAATATGCTACTATAAAGCTTGAAACACATCAAAGAAAAACAGTACTGGAACAGTCCCTGTCCAAACGATTAAACTTGCTGTACGATACAGAGAAATAGCCGTACGGAAACAAAACTCATCCGTACGGAGGAAACCAACACTCGGTCGACCGAATAGATAGGCTCGGTCGACCGAGCCTCCCGCTTGCACAGATACACGTTTTCTTGCACCACAGAGGACAGTTTTCTGCACTCTGCGTTTTCTACTCAAATTCAACCCAAACTCGACTTAAACGAATTAAAACCATGAAAAACAATCATACAAATTGCTCTACCACTTTACGAAACCTTAATCATACGATAAGAAAACCACGTTACCTTAATTTGCGTGGTACAACGATCCAAAGCTTCAACCCGTCAAAAGTTTAACCTTTAAATCCAAACGTTAATGGATTTAAGGATTGTTGATATCAAAACGATCCTCGTCTCGCGGTGATCCTTTCTCTCTTGATGAGTCGATGAAAAGAACAACGGATTAGCCTCGAGATTGAAAAGCTTTTCTCCTCTTTTTTAAAAAAACTTGCGCGCTCTTTTTCCTCTCTTGCGTCCCCTCTCTTTTTTTTGTCAAAAACAACTAGGTTAAAATTAGGATTAGTTTTCCTTTATAATCCCAATTACCTAATTATTTAATTATTTTCCTTAAAAGAAAATCCTTGTTTATCCTTTTTCTTTTCCTTTTTTTTTGAAAATCCTTTAATTAAAAATAACATAATATTCTGATTTTTGCTAAAAGACCGGATTGCCCTTTTTCAAAAATCAGGATATTACAGTTGCAGTGGTTTGAAGCTTTTGGTTCTGTTTATAGTTTTTTTATTATGGTTCTGTTTGTTTTGTCTTTCTGGATCTAGTCGGTAATAGTCGGTTTCTCCGGATATTTAGTTTTTTAGCTTTGTTTAAGTATGTTAACAACAAGTTTGATTATCGTATTATCTTACCAAATCAAGTCCTCTGGGATGAGGCGGAATTTGGTCGGCATGGATTCTCCCATGTCTTTATCTTTTCGTTGCATACGTACGGTGGTGGTCCAGCTCTAGGCTGGTGGTGATCCGGAATTATTTCGGCTATTTCTCGGTGTTGGTCCGGTTGTAATTTGTTTGTTCGTTAAATGAAATCTTTCGTTTCGGGTATAAAAATAAAAAAAAAATACGGCTCCACCGCCCTCTTGAAAGAAAAGACGTCCCGTGGTCGGTCAATACAAGGATCGTAGGCTGTTGCAATGGTTTACTTTGTGTAATTCATGATAATGGTGAATATGAGTACGACATATCTTTGTGCAATCCGCTGACAAGTTCTTCGTACGGATTACAATATGATGATCATCAAAATAAGAGGAAAAGAATATACTATGATGATGCTCATGACGAATATAAGGTTATGGTAGCAGCTAAGTCTGAATTTTGACGACCGAAGCTTAATTTAGAGGAAAAGGCTTATAAAGTTTATTATAAAGTTTTTTTTTCTGTTAATGGGACTTTTTGTTTTTGTCAGAATTACAACTATAAATAGTGACATTATGCAATTAAAATTTGACAACTGATGATATTGAGTAGGAAAGAAAATACATAGACATTGGGCAAACATCCGAGATAAAAGTGTAAAAAAAAAAAAAATTTATTTACTTGGTGCTCGGTTCTGTTTTCGAGAAACTTGGATTGGAGAAATTAATATATTCTCCCCTTTTCAGCTTTCATGTAAAAAGAAAAAGAAGTTGTGGGATGCAATTAAAAAAATGGTTGTGTGGGTCTTGTGGATCAAAAGGAATAACGCAATCTTTAAGTCCATTGAGATTAAGGAAAATGACTGAGGTTCTTGAAGAGATACTCAGAACTAGCTATCATTGGGTGTCGGGTAGAATTGTAGACCGTGATATAGGTTGGGAGGCTTGACTTTCAAATCCAATGCAAACCTTGGAATAGCATTAGAAATATGTTGTACGTTCGGGGAGCTTAGCTTTGCTTTGATTGGTCTTGTCTTGGTTTGTTTCTAAGTTGGTTCTTTTCCCTTCCTAGTTACTTGCTAGTGTGTTTAATAAAAAATCAATTGTTCAAAAAAAAAATTACGTTTTAACTTCATTATATACATATATACAGATTTTGCCAATGAGACTTAACTGAAGTAGTTAAGCTGAGGCTCCGTAACCAAGAGGTCACGGGTTTGAGTCCCACCGTATGATGTGTGGGTAATAATCCTTTAAATGAGGTAATTTTGTTTCGGTGAAAAAAAAAACATATATACAGATACTTGGTCTAAGAATTAATTAAGTTGGATCATATTCACATTTGGGTCCTGAAGGATTACGGTTTGGATGATTCGTGGATACAGATAGCTATACCCAATATATATTTCACCTGACGAGCAGTTAACACCTATCGCTATTTTAGAGGGTAATAACAATGAAAGAAAAATTATCTTTCACGTTCGAGGAACAGGAAAAGTATCATTGTATGATTTAGTTACCCATCGAATTCTAAAGTACGCGGTGCACCGCGCACGGCTATGTTTATTATTATCTTCCGTTCGTCGGCAGTCTTGATAAGTCTTTATAGAAGAGTACATCGAATTCTGAAGCTGAATTCGAAGAGGTCTCGAGAGAGGTCAAAATAGTACTTACTATTTCCCAAAAGTTTAGTGTGGCCGTTTTGGTCCTCTTTATTTGTTATACATATACGCAAGCTCTATGTTTCATTCACTCTACATTTATTTTTTGTTGAATTATTTTGTTTTCAGCCGTAAACATTTTCTCAATTTTTTTTCCTTTGGAAAATTATCTTCTTTATTAATAGTCTTCAAAATGAGAGAATCAAAGAGTATAATGTTGCATATGTGCAGCCTGCATTTACACTTATTCTAAAAATAAATAGAACTAATCCATACGCCATGCAAGCGTAAATTCATTTTCTCAAAACTTCAGTACGTGGAAGTAACTGACTAACTGCAAAAGCGAATCACAAGCGCCAAGCAACAACCAATGGCGGACCTATATACATACAACTAAAAGGGCAGTATGTATTTAGTTTCCCCTCCCCCCCCCCCCCCCCTCCTCTCTTTGATTTTTTTATTTGACTTTAAAAATTTATTACCCACTTACCCAAGATCTTGCGTCCACCACTGGCAACAACACCCAGGTGAATCAAA
Organism: Gentiana macrophylla; assembly: GCA_026214975.1. Lineage (NCBI taxonomy): Eukaryota > Viridiplantae > Streptophyta > Magnoliopsida > Gentianales > Gentianaceae > Gentiana > Gentiana macrophylla. Next base: position 148,948,161 of record CM047806.1, read on the forward strand.
CCTAGAAACTAAACTGGACTAATACAAATAGGGTTGGACTTCCAAGAATCCCAATCACCCTAACTTCATCATTTCTACCATTTATCCAAGCATAATTACGAACTCTAATATCCTCAAATGTTTGATCACATGAAGCATCTTTAGCTAAAGACCAAATATACCACGTTAACACCTTCTTAATGGCATCCCAAATCCTAAGACCATCATTATGCTGCACAACCATAAGAGAAATTAAACAAACAAAAAATACTGCAATCTCCAGGGAGAACGGCTAAAATAGAACACCAGTCAAAAAAATTGCGCCAAAGTGATGAAGAAAATGAGCAACAAAGAAAGGTGTGGAAGATTTCTTCATTACTCTATTTGCAAAAAGGAAAAAGAACATCAGGAAGAGGACCTCCGTGCTTGACCATTGACTCTTGTTGGAAGGCTACCAAGGTAGGTTTTCCAGCTGAAGAGACATGCACAATAAAACTAGAAAGAAAAACACAAGCAAACGCTTATAGAACACCTAGCTAGAGCTATCAATTCGAAGAACACAAGCAAGAAGTCTGTTGATGTAGCACGTCACAATAGTAAAGAGTCATTTTATTATGTTTTAATTAAGTAGCTAATGCTTTTGGCTTTTAAAGGTAGAGTTTAACCTAATTGGGCTTTTTAGTTTATATATATATATATATATATATATATATATACCCTATGTCCCTAAGTTGTCATTATTATGTAATCTTGAATTCTGTTATGAGTGAAAACTATCTAAGAGCTTGGATTAGCTCTTGTTTTATTTTTTTTAATCTGTTTTCGTTGTATATCTTCTACATCATTTGTTAATTGGACTTTTTGCTACTTCAACTTCTATTAATTAGTACATTCGATTTTATATAACTCATTATCACTAGCTAAGAAAATACTAAATCAGTATATGAAAAATAGTAATGAGTCAGTTTTCACATACATATATGTGTATTTAAATTCTTTTTTATCAAATCTGTGCATTTTAAACCGAGCCAATGATAATCATTAATTCAATAATACTACCTCCTAGCCTAAAATATAAGTCATCCTGTGAGTTTTCACATGATTAAGGAATTGGTTGAATGTCATTAATTTGAATGTTAATGTCTAAAATACCCCTTGACTATCATTAATGCAATAGTTGTTAAGTAATGAAAAGTTGTTGAATTCATAATAAATTAAGGGTAAGATAGAGAAAAAAGCGATAAATGCCAGTTGGTAATGTAGAATGAACTTATTATATGACAAGTAGAAAAGTGTAGGATGACTTATATTTTGAATGGGATAGTAGTACTAATAAGTCGTTTCTAAAAAAATAATACTAATAAGTCATTAATATATACTTCCTCCGCTTTTTTAACCGTTGGATAGAAGAACACATATTAAAAAAATGATTAATGTGTAACAAAATTAACCTCCATTGCTTGTGCATGGATTGTATCAAAATTTAGACTATTAAAATGAAGAAAAAATTTAAAGAAAAAAAATATTGTATTAATAATGTAAAATAACAAATCATAAAAACAAAACAAATTCAAAAAAAGTAACACTTAAAACAACACGAAGGGATTATAATTTATTGCATATATTAATTACTTGGTCCCTACTCCCTACGAAATAGTAGTAATTAAGGCAGATCACAATCACGATGATTAAGGCAGATCACAATATAACGTTTCCTCTTCAACCAAGTCACTTGACCTCCACATCATAATCTTATATACTTCGTCCGTCTTATATTATAAGTCTTTTTGGTTAGATTAATAAAAATCATAAATGAGTCATTTTTTAATATTTCAAGACAAAATATTGTATTGTTTTTTTAGAGTGATTTATAATATTGTATTGTTTGATGTGAAAGAAAAGAATGATTAATCTCAGATTGAAATGTAAGAATAATTTATATTTTAGGATACTAAAAAAAATTTAAAAGAACTTATATTCATGACGGATAGAGTATATCTCCTAAAACTACTAGGGTTCTTATTTACTGATTCTTATCCTTGTCGAAAAACGGTGATGGGTCTCTTTTTTTTTTTTTTTTTTTTTAGTCTTATAATTACTTAGAACAAGAAATTTTCTCCCTTAAATTGAATAAGAATTCTTATCGATGTCGAATTCTTATTTTCATGATGATCTAGTGGTTCTTGTTCTTGTAAGATTGCCTGTAGAATCCCTTCTTCGATTTAAAAGCATATCGAAATCATGGAACCTTGTGATTTCAAGCCCGGAATTCATTCAAATGCATCTGAATCACTCTAACACGCACAAAAAACCAAGCATATTACTTCGTAAAGATGGTGTTCTTGACATGTCACAACGACGTCTTGGACTGAAGCCCGTGAGATACACTTGGCAGAATTTTCGATCACCCGCTGGGATGGGGAAAAGTTGGAATTAGGCTGCAAATTTCAACGGATCTACAACCCTTTGGAAAGCCTAGTCCCGGGGAGGAGTCCAGATATCGTAGGCTCTTGTAATGGTTTACTTTGTCTACTTCACCCTCCTATGAGAAAGCGAGAAGTTCCATATGAAGAATATGACATGTCTTTGTGCAATCCGCTCACAAAGTCAACTTGGGTATTGCCTAAAAGGTCGTCGGTATTCAAAGATGATGATTGGGAGGGGAGAAATATAGTTTGTTATGGTTTCGGATATGATGATGTTCATGAAGATTACAAGGTTTTGATAATAACTAGTCCACGATTCGATGGATATGAATTTGAAATTTACAGTCTGAGATCCAATACATGGAGAATAATAGGACGATATCCAGATTTCCGTGATCCGTCCATCTACTGCTCAGGAAGAAATCTGCACGGAGCCTTAGTTAATTGTGCTTTACATTGGATATTGATGGACCACAATCAATATGATCGTCCGAAGATAGATCGTAAGATGATAAGGAACGATAGCATTCTAGCATTTGATCTTAGGACGGATAAACACAAGATTTTACCAATACCTAAAGTTCTAGCGAAAATCCGTCTTTTAACATTGTGTGTGTTGAATGGTTGCCTAGTTTTAAACGAAGCCGGATATCAACAATATTGTTATACTAAGCCAGATGGTAGTTTTGATATGTGGGTGATGAAGGATTACGGATCAGATGATTCATGGACAAAGATACGTATACGTGAACCGACATGTACCTTGATAGGACTACAACCCTTGGCTTTTTTAGACGGTGTTCATAATAATAAACTCATGTATTACTGTTACTTTACAGGATATATTTACTTGTGTGATATTTTGAGGGAACAAATTATGAGGTTTCAAACTTCGGAAAAAGGTTCGTCAGACGACGTGTTACGAATCCAGTTTGTTGGCAGTCTTGTTAAGCCCATTGATATGATAATGTCAACAGAAAAAGGCATTGATATGATATGATATGTCTTACAGCAGCAGAATAATAAATCTAAAGTAGTTTATTTGGTGAAATTTTTGGGAAGACGTCTTCACGTAGATGCGTACGCGTGTAAGCGCGATCGAGTAACTACACACGATTTAAGTGCAGAATGAAATCGTGTGAATGAATCTGCGTAGTGTAGATGCACTCACGTATAGTACACACTACGCAAAAACTTCCCGTTTATTTGTATCTGATCTTTAAAGTTTGATTGAATCATATGTTTTTCAATTTATATTCAGATGTCTTGTAACTATCTTTGTCACATCTTTGTCACATAATCATTTGTCTACTTTTTTCGGTAATTGTGCATTTGTGCTTTACATTGGACTTTTCACACTACGATAAGACTTACATTCTATTTCTTCCGTTTTTTTTATCTGTCACATTTCAGTTTTTACCATTTTTTATTTATCTGTCATTTTACATTTTCAATGCATGATTTATTATTTTTTCCTCCTTTATCAACAAAATATTTATATCTCCAATAAAAAAAACACAATTCCAATACTAAAAACTCATTTACCAACAAAATATTTACATCTCCAACAAAAAAATACATTTCCAATACACATATTAATTACTTTCTTAATCTGTGTGATTCTTCTCTCTGCGACATATACTCCCTCCGTCCCATTTTATTTGTCATGTTTGACTTTTCACACAAATTAAGAAAAGTGTAGTTAATGCTTTGAATCACATTAAATAATCCAATATTTTTACACTTATGCCTTTTAAGTCGTTGTTGGAGCATTTAATGCTACACACTTTTTATTGTAAATATTGTAAATAGTGAAGGGTATTTGAAAAAATTTAAGAATTAATGCACAAAGTGAATATTTATTTTGGGACAAACCAAAAAAGAAACATGAACAAATAAAATGGGACGGAAGGAGTATATAAAAACGGAGGGAGTAGGTTATTATCTCATGCTCTCGAGAAAACTGGTGTGCTTATTAATGGTTGCTTATTTTAATTATGAAAAATAATATTTTATAATAAATTAATTAATTAAATAATTATTTAATCAAGCTCGATTAAGCTCGCGAGCTACTCGATTAATATATTTTAAAACTTGAGCTCGACTCGATTAATTATTCGAGTAGCTCAACTCGAGTTCGAACTCGAGAAAAACCAAATCGAGTCGATCTCTCTTACGAAAGTGATCTGAATACTCACGAATGAATATAAAATTTCACTTACAGTACTCTCTCGAAGTGAGATTTTCCCTTATTACTTTTTGTTTTCATGATGTGTCCTAACTCCTAATTTTCAAATTCAATGATAATTATCTCAGGAGGTCCTGAGTTCGACCATGTGGCGGTAAAACGTGTATGTTATAATTGTGGTATTGTTTCTCTTAAAAAAAAAAAATGGGATGATGGAAATAAAGGACAATATAAAAAAATAAAATGTCAAAAAAGACAGTTGTTAAAAACTTGTGAAAAAGGACAAAATACATAATAAAAAGACGAAATAAACCTGGCTAGTTTCCTTGGTTATCACCTCTGTCAAATTCTGCGCCATCGCCATGTTAACTTCTCTTCTGCTTTAAAAAAATACAAAAATACAAAAAAAACCACTCCGTTTAAATGTAGAATTTGACTCTGGCTACCAATTTAGATTTCAATCTAGTGGAATTAATCAGAGAAAAAGGAACAGAAAGGTGAAATCCACTAATTAATCTGTGGATTTGAGATCCAAAAAGCAATTGCGGAAGAGCAAATGCAGATCCCATGTGTAGTTGATCATAAAACTCTCCGTAGTGGAATATAGGAGTGGATTGTTATAATTCCACTTAATGATGCAAAAGCCAAAAACAAAAGATCCCATTCAGAAAGAAAGAAATCGTGGATTTATGAATTCCACTCAATAAATCCTCTCTTCTTATGCCAATGTGCAAGAACTGTATCTGCAATATAAAAATTTTTTTTCAAGCAGTGAAATTCGCTAAAAAAAATAAAACTGAAATCGGGGAAAAGTGAAATATTACGGGAGAAGGAAATCCCACCACCACAATCGGTGGTTACAACAAGGATTAAATGGAAGGTTATTAAGAAAAGGGCAAAATGGTCTAGTGGAACATTAAATTGTCATTTTCAACCAAAAAATGATTCCATTGTATTATATGCTAATTAATAGTTCCAGATTGTCTTTTTAACATTTGTCTAAAAAAAATTTATCTCAGTGAACCAAAAACAAAAGAAAAAATAAACCAAAAAGAACTATTCATTAATATATATATATATATGGTCAAGAAAGACAAATTTACTAATAGACCAGTATCCAACAATGAAAAATTTTATTTAGTGAATCAGTTGTAGATGAAGGTTTGATGTTTCAAGATCTTTCTGGCATTTCATTTCTAACCTCTCACACACGCCAAAAGTGTATTATGTGAAAGAAAGTTAAAATGAATGGCTCTAAAGTATGCCACTTGGTACAACCTTCCTACAACCGTTTTAATTTTAATGCGCTGATGCACGGGAACTAATAAACATGTTGTAATATTCTTAAAAGGAAAACAGCAAATTCAAAAAAGAAAAGAAAAATATAATACACGAAACATGACGTTAAGTGAAATGATAGTATAGATGATAAGCAATTAATCTTGTAAGTTATATCAAATACTCGGGGTCTTTTTCTCTACCGATCCACACATTCCCCTTACTTACATTTTTTATTTAACCAATAAAAAAGAAAGAGAAAGCTCTAAATTATATTAGGTAGCCCCATTTTCCCACAAACACAAAAAAAAAAACTTGAATGTCATACAAAAAGAGAGACGGTTGGTTGAGGACTCAAAATAGTCTATAACATGTCAACAATAATAAAATGAGTCTCGCTCCTCGTGCTTTGCAACAATGCCCATCTTCAAAATATGTAATGTGGAAACCGTTAGAACTATGAAGATTCAGTGCCTTCTGCCCACACACGGTTGATTATGAGAATGTCAATGTTGCATTTCTTGTTGTTGCGCTTGATTTAAATCAAGAGTACCAATATTACCATTCGGTCTTTGTTCAGCATTTACCTATATTACCATTCGGTCTTTGTGATTTTACGACGATATTATTATCGTAAGAAGAAGTTTTACGACAATATTATTATCGTATTACATAAAAACTCATTTTTTGAAAAACTAAATTTTTTTTTACAAGTAGATTGAGTCTATTACGTTTCCAAACTGATTCAAACGCAGCTTACTTCTCATTTACTGCGCTATTAATTTTCTTTTCTTTTTTACGCATTTAATTGGTTTAGTGAAAGTGAATATAATAGTATATTTGTTCGAGAAAATATAAGTTTGTCCTTAATCACAGATTGAATATTCCACATCTTTTTTGCCCGAGATCTTTTAAAGTGTGTCCTTCTGACCCCTTATCCCTAAAATATATGTGTGATGAACCCGGCCGGTGTAGGAAAAATCCAACGCAACGAAAAAAATACAGCACTCTATGTCTTTTTTTATAAAAAAAAATCCCTCAAAATTACAATGAAATTGCATAGAAAGAAAATAAAGTTTTGATCATGCTCTGTATCCTTCGTCTTTGGGTAAAAGTTAAGTCACTTCGTCAATGGACAAGCAGCAAAGTCGAACATGGAGGGAGTTTCATGGATTACAAGAGAATTTTCGACTCTACTTACGTATGTCGCCTCAAATGTAGTCTCTATGATCTTCGCCAGGCCTCTTGCCTGGTTCACCCGCTTCATGGAAGTTCTCACTCGGTTTGGGTTCACTGCCTCCAAAGCAGACACATCTCTACATATCTACTCTCGTGCTAGTGATCGTATCTATATTCTTATCTATGTTGATGATGTGATTGTTACAGGTACTCCGGCTTCTCTTATTGCGCAGGTCATCTCTTACTTGGGCTCTCGATTCCCTGTTATCGATATTGGCTCTCTATCCTATTTTCTGGGGGTGGAAGCCCTCTCTACCGCTGATGGTCTTTATTTAACTCAGCGTAAGTATGTTCTTCAGTTGCTTCAGCGCACTGGCATGGATAAAGCAAAGTCGTGCCCTACTCCTATGTCGGCCTCTTCCCGACTCACTGCCACCTCGGATTCTCTCTTTGCTGATCCTTCATTGTATCGGACAGTGGTTGGTGGTCTATAGTATCTTAGCTTCCCGCTCCCCAATATTGCATTTGTTGTTCATAAAGTCAGTAAGTTCATGCATGCTCCCTCTGATGACCATTGGATTGCAGTCAAGCGAATTTTACGGTATCTCAAATACACGATCTCGGATGGACTCTTTCTCTCCCGGCGTTCTCCTCTCACTTTTACTGCGTATTCTGACTCTGATTGGGCTGCGGATACGGATAATCGCCCCTCTATTGGTGCTTACTGTTTTTTTCTCAGCCATAATGTTATCAGTTGGCGTTCTAAACAGCACCTCACTGTCTCCAAAAGCAGTATTGAGGTTGAGTATAAGACACTCTCCAACAACGCCGCTGAAGTTCAATGGCTATGTAGTCTTCTTGCCGAGATGCATATTCCCTTACCGCAACCTCCTACATTATGGTGTGACAATATCGGGGCCACATATCTTGCCCACAATCCCGTCTTCGCTCGAACGAAGCACATCGAGATTGATTTTCATCATGTTCGGGAGCTTGTGGCGTCCAAACGCCTTTCCATTTCCTTCCAGAGTTCGAAGGATTAACTAGCGGATTTACTTACGAAACCACATCCGCGTCCGCGGTTTGACACTCTCAAGGCCAATCTCCGTGTTCAGTCTCTTCCCACGGGATTGAGGGGACAGGATATTATCAATACCGAATAAGTATTTAAAGTATTGTATTTTATATTTTATATTTAATACTTGTAGGCCAAGACAGTCGATGGCTAAATACTCGAGGTACTCAATTGTGATATCAATGGAAAATATTTTGTTATTCTAGATTACAATACATCCCTGTGTACAATTAATCCACTCGATGATGAGAAGACTTACATTCTAGTATTTGATCTTAGGCAGAGGCGGATGCACATGTACTTACATGTATGGGGCCTGCGCCTTTGCGGGCCCCTCTAAAAACAACAAGATCACTGTACATTTTGCCTATAGAAAAATATTTCAGGCCCCGTAAAAAGAATTATTTACTTTGTAAAAGATTTACGGACCCCGCTGAATAAAATTTCTTAATCAGCAACTGATCTTAGGACGGATAAACACTGGTATTTGCAATCTCGAGAAACTCGACGATTGAATCTGGGTGTACGTGTTGAGTAATGGCTGCTTATATTTAATTATTCATCGTATCGTGTGTCATTCTGATGTTTGGGTCATGAAAGATTACGGTTACGTAGTGTGGCTTTTTCAGAAGAGGATGATGAGAGAAAAAATGGTCTTTTACGGTCCGGGATGGAGCCTGATATTGTATGATTTAATTACATACCTGTCGATTCGATTCTCGAAGCGCACATTCTTACGAGTACGGGACGCCTCTCGTTTTTACTTTTCATTCGTTGGCAGTCTTGTTAATTCTTTATAGATAGAAGAGTAAATGAAAAACTCTATTTCGATACACCTCCTTGCTCATTTGAGGGAGAGATCGATCACAGTCTAGCTACATAATATAATTGTACACTGATGATCCTAAGTTTTATCATAACCGTTGAGATCATACCCCAATTTATTTAACCGTTGAGTATTTGTCCCGGAAATTTGCAGTGGAGAGGAGGAAATTAAAAAGTTAAAGTTATTACAATAGAGAAATAACCTCAATACACTATTGGGGAAACAAAGTTTCACCAATAATTGAAACAAAATTAATAATATTGATGTGTTTCTCCGGGACTCGGACTTATTTTCTGTAAAAAGTAAAAGAAAACACATTGATGAAGATTCTGAACCTGATTCGCTAGTTACTAGATGCAAATGGATTAAGAACATCCTTTCAAAGATCAATGTCTTTTGTGGGATGTCTATAAACAATTTCATTCCGTCAAGGAAAAATCCTGATATATATATATAGAATAGGACTACAAGTTCAAGATGTTTTGTGTCCGTTATGCAATTGTGAGGATGAAGATGTTGCTTCTCTTTTCATCTTTGGTGTGAAGTTTTCAGGTGGTGCAACGCTCCTGGTCCTTACATGATGGCGTATCAAGAGTTGCTTTGATAAGTGAGTTGATAAGTTGATATGATAAGTAAGTAGTGATAAGTTGTTTTGATAAGTGTAGTTTTAGGACACTTGGCATCTAGGTAGATATCCAAGTGTCCAAGGTAGTGGCTAAGCATATTTTTCAGTTTTGTGGCTGTGCATATAGGCACTTGCTTGCTGTATTATCACATTAAGGAGAAATCTATTGAAAATATTCTCTATGCATTTTCTGTTATTTCTTTAAGTTGGTATCAGAGCCTTGATGGCGACACCGCTGATTCCGCCTCGGTCGAGTGCCGGACGAGTAGCACTAGCCCTGGTGTTACTACAATTTGCATCAACCCATTCTGGAGCATTTCAAAGCACGGTTGGGATGGGTTATGGATTCACGCGAGGATGAATTCATCTTCTCCAATTACCTTCATGCACGACCGCTTTACGGTGGATTCTTAGGAAATCCAAGCTCACAGATGTCACCTCTGCCAAACATGCCAGGAAGATCGGTGTTCTCTGCAAGTCCAACTCCGATTCAGACTTTGGGAGGTAATCTTAATCAGGCAAGTTCAGTAAAATTGGATAGGAACAATTACTTGCTTTGGAAATTCAACTGTTCTCTACCAGTCATAAGAGGCCATAAGCTTGAATCCTTCTTGTTTGGTACAAATCCTCGCCCACCTCGGTGATTTAGGTCATCCAAACATGAATAATTCTGTGTTGAATCCTCTTTATGATGAATGGATAGCTAAGGATTCCCTCTTAACTGGTTGGCTCTTAGCATCTATGACAGAACAAGCACTAGTAGAAGTTGTTGGCTGTTCCACATCTCATGAAATTTGGCAAACATTGGAGCTATTGTTTAACAATCAATGTGAGGCACAACTATTGGAGTATAAAGATGCCCTTACCAAGGCTGAGAAAGGATCCAAAAGTATGGCTGATTATCTAGCCCAAATGAAAACCTACTCTGATAAATTGAGTGCAGCAGGATATCCTATGACAAAGTCTGAACTGATTCTTGCTACCTTGGGTGGATTAGGCAGAGAATATGAATCAGTCATTGTGAATTTGACCTCTAGGATGGGAGCTTTAACTTGGCCTGAAGTGCAAGCACAATTGATCACTCATGAAAGACTTATAGCAAGGTTCAATCCAACAGCTACCCTGGATCTCTCTCAGGCATCAGCTAATGCTGCAGTTAGGTCAAATGATTCATATCAAGGAAGAGGTAGAAACAACAACAACAATTTACAAGGCAGAGGCAGAGGTGGAAATAATCAAAGGGGAGGAAGGACTAGAGGCAGAGGCAGAGCTGGTTATAACAATACTAATAACAGCTCGAGACCTACTTGTCAGTTGTGTAACAAGAATGGCCATACTGTAACTGAGTGCTGGTATAGATTTGATGTCAATTTCAACAATCCTCCTGCTTCAAATCAAGGAAGTCAGACAAGTCAATGATCCCTTCTTGCCTATTTAGTGGTCCAGAAACCTTGGCTGATCCAAGTTGGTATGTTGATTTAGAGCTACGAATCATGTGAATGCAGATCTTGGTAAGCTTCAATTGAGCAATGAGTACAATGGTTCAGATACTTTGGGAGTAGGTAATGGTTCTAGACTTTCTATTAGCCATCTTGGTCACACCATCTTTCCTACCTCTAATTCTTCCCTTAAGTTGGAAAATGTCTTATATGTTCCTGATATTACTAAAGACCTTGTTAGTGTGTCAAAATTAACTTGTGATAATCCTGTTAGTCTTGAATTTGATAAATTTGGTTGTTATGTGAAGGACAAAGCAACAGGCAAAGTCATCCTCAAAGGTAGAGTGCATAATGGTCTGTACCAGTTGCCATCTTCATCTCAGAGCTCCTTTCAATCCAGAACAAGTTATCCTCAGTCCGACACTAAGCTGTTTTCCAATCAGAATCTTTGTAATAATCCTAGTTCCTATGTTAGTGAAGTCAGTAGACCTAAAAATGATGTCCTATGGCATAGAAGACTAGGACATCCCTCTTCTAGAGTTTTAAATTCAGTTCTGAAGTTATGTAATGTTGTTTCAAGTAATGAAATGGAATTTTGTGATGCTTGTCAATATGGTAAACAACATGCCTTGTCTTTTCCTGAATCAAATTCTGTTAGTGCTGAGCCTCTTGAATTGATACATACTGATTTGTGGGGTCCCACACCTGTGAAATATGTTTCAGGCTTTACTTATTATATTCATTTCATAGATGATTATAGTAGGTTTACCTGGATATATCCTCCAAGACTCAAATCTGATGCTCTTGATGCATTTCTGCATTTTAAAAATCTGTCTGAGAATCAGTTTAATACTAAAATCAAAGTGGTGCGATGACGTGGGGAGAATACTGAGTGTTTGAGTCTATTCTTAGAAATCTTTGGCATACATTTTAGGCATCCCCTGTCCTCATATACATGAGCAAAATGGAAAGGTTTGAAAGAAAACATAGGCATATCAACGAGTTGGGATTATCTCTTCTTGCTCAAGGGAGAATGCCCTTAAATTTATGGTGGGAAAGTTTTAAACATGCTGTGTATCTAATTAACATCCTTCCCGCACCTGTCCTTGAAAATGTTTCTCCTTTTGAAAAACTGTTTCACAAAATTCCTAGCTATGAGAATCTAAAAGTTTTTGGTTGTGCTTGTTTCCCTTTCCTCAGGCCTTACAATAGGCATAAATTTGACTTTCATACCAAGAAATGTGTGTTCTTAGGTCTGAGTGATAGTCATAAAGGGTTCAGATGCTTAGATCCTAGTGGGAGAGTTTATATTTCTAGACATGTTATCTTTAATGAATCTGAATTTCCTTATCAGGATGGATTTCCCAAAAACACTCAGAATTCTACAGGTTCCACCCCTACTGAAGTGTCCTTCTTTCTGCCACCTGTACAAGTCTCTCATGATCATCAGGACAGTCCTATTCCTACTGAACATCCAGTCCAGTCTTCAAGAACTGAATCCTGTACCCCTCCTCTTTCTTCATCCCATGCTCATAGTACTATGTCCTCACCTGTCCACTCACCTTCCCTTTCAATGTCTCCTAGTTCACATGAATCCTCCAGTCAGCATGAGTCTTCTTCTAGAGTTGAGTCCATGGATGCTATTTCTTCTCCTTCACCACCTGTTCAAACTGGTCACCCTATGCAAACTAGGTCTAAAAGTGGGATCTTTAAACCCAAAACCTTTTCCTTTTTAGCTCAAAAATCATCATGTGCTGCACCTGAACCTACTTCTGTATCTGAGGCATTGTCTCAACCTCAATGGTTGAATGCCATGAGATGTGAGTTTGAAGCTTTGCAACAAAATGGGACCTAGGAATTAGTTCCAGCTGCTGCACATCAAAAATTAATAGGGAATAAGTGGATTTTTAAGTTGAAATTAAATCCTGATGGTTAATTCAATTAACAAACACAAGGCTCGGTTGGTTGCACAGGGGTTCAAACAGTCTTATGGAGTTGATTTTCATGAAACATTCAGCCCTGTTATTAAACCTGCAACTATCAGGATTATTATGGCTTTGGCTGTTAGTCAAGGTTGGGATATCAAGCAAGTTGATGTAAATAATGCTTTTCTGAATGGTGATTTGCAAGAGGACATATATATGCCACAGCCTGTTGGATTTCAGGATCCTACAAAACCTCAGCATGTGTGTCATCTGAAAAAGGCCTTGTATGGTTTAAAACAAGCCCCTAGGGCATGGTTTTCTACTCTTAAACAATATTTGCAGAGTTTGGCATTCAGGCAGTCCACTTCTGATACATCTTTGTTTATTTTTAAGGATGAGGTTGTGACTTTATATGTTTTAATCTATGTGGATGATATTTTAGTCACAGGGAATTCACCATCTGCTGTTCAAGTGTTTATTACTAAGCTGAATCAGAAGTTTGCCTTGAAAGACTTGGGATCTATTGGTCACTTTTTGGGTGTTGAAGCTTTCAGAAATGAATCTGGATTGTATTTGACACAAGCTCACTATGCTACCTGATTCTTTACTGAGTTAGGGTTGGAGCATTTGAAGCCTTGTGTCACACCTATGGCCACTCACAAGCTATTAACTCGAATCTGGACCTCCAATGAGAATCCTACATTATATAGGAGTGCTATTGGAGCACTTCAATACTTAACACTTACGGACTGATCTTGCATACGGTGTCAATCATCTCGATCGATTTATGGCTCATCCTCTTTGAATTGCATTGGCGGTGTCAAGAGGCTTTTGAGGTATGTAAAGGGCACCTGCAAGCCTGGATTTGCATTTCAAGGCTTCATCGATTTTCTATTCAAGGGTATTCACGATGCGGATTGGGCCACTTCTCCACATGATGTGAAAGTCAATCACTTTGGTTATTGCATCTTTTAGGACCTCACCGATTTCATGGAGTTCTAGAAAGCAACAGTCATTGCAAGGTCCTCCACAGAGGTGAATACTGAGCTTTAGCATTGCGGCAAAGCAGAAATTTTATGGCTTCAATCCTTCTTTGGTGAAATTTGCATTTTCCAGTCCCAAATGTTCCTCTTCTTTGGTGTGACAACACTAGTGCAACCTTCTTGGCACATAATCCAGTTTTCCATTCCCGTACCAAGCATATTGAAGTAGATGTGCACTTTGTTAGACATCAAGTTTTGGATAAGAAGCTTCAAGTCAGATTTGTACCTTCAGCTTCCCAATTGGCAGACACCTTGACAAAACCCTTGGGCACTAAGGCTTTTCAGTTTGCTCGAGACAAACTTAACGTTATTGACACCACGTTTCGTTTGAGGGGGGATGATAAGTGAGTTGATAAGTTGATATGATAAGTAAGTAGTGATAAGTTGTTTTGATAAGTGTAGTTTTAGGACACTTGGCATCTAGGTAGATATCCAAGTGTCCAAGGTAGTGGCTAAGCATATTTTTCAGTTTTGTGGCTGTGCATATAGGCACTTGCTTGCTGTATTATCACATTAAGGAGAAATCTATTGAAAATATTCTCTATGCATTTTCTGTTATTTCTTTAAGTTGCTTAGTGACGACTACCGGGTTTTTAGAACAGTGGTGGAATCAAACATATGGAAGGCAGTAATAAGGATAACCATTTAGAAAATATGACTTCTTCGCAACGAAGTCGTATACAAAAATAGAGATCACAAGTCTTTGTTGATATAAAATCTTTTTCTTTTACTTGGATTAAAGGCAAGACCAACAAAATCACAGGAAGTTGGGACGATTAATCCCATTGTGTTAGCAAATTAGCCGACTTCTTAAGCACCGAGGTCCTTTTTCTTGCTCAACTCGTGATGCATCCGGCTGCTAGAGAGTTTGCTTTATTTTCCTTGCTTTCCCTTGCAGCGCTATTTTGGGAGTGATTCTTCAGTTGTTGTCTTAATTTGTTGGTTTTGACTCTTCTTGTAGTTGAGGGGTAGAAGTCCTGCTTTATCTTAATGTTTCATGTTGTCCTATATATGTTGATTTTTTTTCTAGCATCTTGCTAGATTATTCCCTTACAAAAACTTTACTTGATGTTCAAAAAAATAAAATCAATAAACCACCTTTCATACAAACCGTTGAACTTTGTACGCTTAGGATGAAACCGTAGAAATTTCTACGGGCAAAATAAAAGGTGGTTTTTTTTTTGAATTTTTACGGTTTCATCCCACAACGCAGAGCTTAGAAATTTCTATTTACGGGGGCTTGAAAAAAAACGTCAAGCCCTACATTACTTGTTTGTTTTCCATTTTTTACGGTGTTTTTTTCCAGAGTAATGATACGGGTACAACGGTTGTGTCACAACGAGTGACACAACGGTCATATGCACCGTTAAACATGTTAGATTTACATCATAATGAAATTAGACTCATTATTATCAACGGTGTAGATGGTTGTTGTGGCCAGAGGCGGATCTAGCATGTAGAGGGTGGGGTCACGTGACCCCATTAAGATCCGGGATATTTTTTAGTATTAAAACGATGTAGTTTAGTTTTAAAAAAATATAGTTTTAGGTTCTCGTGACCCACCGAATCAAGTTTCTAGATAAAAAATGTAGTTTGATTTTTTGGTGACTTTCGCATGAAACAAATTCTTGGATCCGCCCCTGGTTGTGGCACAGCCGGTATCATTAGTCTTTTTTTTCGTATGTGTTATTTTCCGAGTAGTGTCACAACCAAATTGACACAACTGGTGACACAACCTAATCTATCACCCTTGATCTTGATGAGTCAACATCACAACCACTTAAGACTAATCAAAATCAATGGTGAGAGATTAGGTTGTGTCACCCGTTATGTCAATTTGGTTGTGTCATTATCATTGCTTTTTTCCCCTATTTCATCATATTTTTATCATTTTGGTGTACTCCCCCATAAAATATATTTTTTCTTAAAAAATGCTATTTGTTCATAATATTAAATAATAATAATAATAAATTCCACAAAGTAATGCGACTACGACAAAAAGTCTTAAATCTTTTTCTTAAACCCTAATATATATATAGGCTTTGGTATTATTAATCCTAAACGGTGAGGGTTTCTTCAAAAATAATATTCACATTCGGTTGAAAAGCAGCAGGGAATTAATTGTCTCCACTGAATTAACAAATTAATCGATCAATGTCGAATTCTTATTTGCATGAGGATCTACTTGTTCTTGTCTTGGTGAGATTACCAGTAAACACTACAAGAAAATCGATTTTTAATGAGGGGAAATCCGGTCATTAAAAGTCAATTTCCCGTCATTAAAGAATTTTAATGAGAGGAAAATTACTCTCATCGCCCGTCCTTGCTGCTTCTCTATATAAAGATAAATTGTGAGAGTAAAAGGTCCCGTGGTTTTTGATGTTTTAGTGACATGGGTTTCCTCTCATTAAAAATTGTTCTGGTGACGACATATTTTGTCACAATAGTTCATTTGCCCCTCATTAAATATTATTTTTATTACGGTATATACCCTCACTAAAACACCATTTACCCCTCATTAAATCATGATTTAATGACCAAACATCCCCTTGGTATAGCTTAACTTTCCCTACATTAAGTAATGTTTTATTAGGGCATATACCCTCACTAAAACTCTATTTACCCCCCACTAAATCATGATCTAATGTCCAAACATCCCCTCGGTATAGCTTAACTTTCCCCTCACTAAATAATGATACAATGAAAACATAGCCTCTCATTACAAGTCATCCGCCCCTCAGTAATTGTTTTATTGATGACAATTACCACCATTATTAATCATGAACCCCTCTCTACATTAGGCCAACGGTACTATTGCTAAAATAAAATTAGTGACATAGATAATAATGTTAAAACACAATCATATGAATTTCTCATGCATTAATAAGAAAGTTCCAATCTTGGTACAATTGAACACCGGTCAAATCTTGGTACACCGGTCAAAGTTCCAATATGAATTTCTCATGCATTAATAAGAAAGTTCAGAATTACATGTTTAGAATTGCTGCTGATTTAGCCCAAAGATAAAGTATGGTGAAGAGGAGCAAGAACACACTGGAAACTAATGATATCGGAGTGTAACCACATCTCTCAAATACCAACCATGCCGCCATTGTTACCCCAAGAATTCAAGTAGTCAGGTTTTTATTCCTCCACAATATCACATCTGCAACTGTAGAAATAACACCAATAAGAGCAAAGAAAGAATCCCAAACCAGTGGCAACAGAAAAACAGCAAAGAAATTTGTAAAAACAGCAAAAAAACAGAGAAAAAAACAGCAGAAAACAAGATCGGTGACAGCAAAAAAACAGCACACAAAAAAACGCAAAAAAACAGCAGAAAACAGCAAAAAAACAGCAGAAAAACAGCAAAAAAAAAACGCAAAAAAACAGCAGAAAACAGCAAAAAAAACAGCAGAAAAACAGCAAAAAAAAAAACGCAAAAAAACAGCAGAAAACAGCAAAAAAACAGCAGAAAAACAGCAGTATTGCAAAACCAGTGACACAGCCACCGGCATCCTCTTACAAAAACGGATCACAGAAATAATCTGAATATAACAAGACCTGGCTCGACAAATCCCCTCACGCTGCCTTCATTATCAACAAACAATAGCAAAACACTAAATCATAAGCCATAAACAACATAGACATGGGAGAATAATTTTCGAGAACAATACCTTTATAATGTGAGAATGCCACTCTAGAGATTATTAAGACAAAAAAAAGCGAAAGAAGCGACTACCAAAGATTTACTTGACTCTGCTCGGTCGTAGCTACTTCAATTTGAGAAGAAATATGTACACATATGACAAAAGCGAACCATCATTTTCTCAATCACAAAGGATTACAACAACATTTATTAAAACTAAAAAGTGAGTCAAGTTATGAGTAAAAGTTATATCAAGAAAAGGAAATATAATAGAAGATAAACCTCCATACTTGATGTTGACCTCAAAGCAAATTTGAAATGTATTTCTCAAATCTCCTTTCTCTTTCTCTTCCTTTTGATTGTTGGCAAGTCAACTACTATTGGCTCATAGTTTGTTGTCAAAATATCTGAACATTCCCATCAAAAGAACTTGTCTGACCACAGTCATAATTGAAAGATTCACCATGTTGATATGCTTCATCTAAATCAGCTGCATCATTGTCTTCATCCTCTGTTTCTTGTGGTGTCGAATACAAATACCGAGGTTGCATCTTAACAACAACATGCCAACCTTTATTGATGTTGTCAATGGCATAAAACACTTGTGAAGCTTGATTGGCCAAAATGAAAGGTTCATTTGTTTTCAAAAGCGATTGGGATTAATACTAGTGAATCCATACTCATCGATTTTGGCTCCTTCACTTTATCATAAACATCGAACCATCTACATCGAAATAAAACTAGGCGCTTTCCATCAAAAGTCAATCATAGTTCAAGTATTTACATCAAGACTCCATAATAGTCAACAAAATTTGTCGAGAGCCTATATCACCAACTACACGGACTTGAATTTTGTGTTCTACAATTATTGTCACGAGCTTCAATCGAAACCTATATCCATTGACAACATAACCATTGAAAGTAGTAATGTAAATAGAAGGACCACGGGCCAATCTAAGTAACTTCAATGATTTAGAGCTATCATCTTGCATTTGCATTTTTTCAACCTGAAAACATATTACAATGTAAATGAACAAGAACAACTAACCTTGCACAAAACATGATTACCAATATCAATAGAAACACTTACTTTCTTTTTAAACCAATCAATAAAATTGATGTTGGACTCATCATCCGACACTTGATGTGTATTACTTTGTTGTATTTGATTGTACTCACTACAACAATATACATATAAATAAAATAAATTCACACACTATACAAAAAATATATATTGTTTATGGTTAGTTTAGCTTACTTGAGGAAAGGCAGTACATCATCACAGTTCTTTAAGATATATATATGAGATTTCTCCATCTCATCATCATTCAGAATACGACTCGTGCGACTCCTAAAACTCGTCCATGTTGTGCAAAAATGGACATATCACCCTCATATTTGTCAAATCCAACGTCGCAGTTTCGCTCGAGTGTATTGAATTTTGTCTTAGTGTCTTTCAAGTACCTTGAACAAAGAGTCATACACTCATTCTCTATATACCCTTCTGCTATTGAGGCTTCCGGGCGAGCCATGTTACGAATTAGTTTCTTTAACACATACAACATACGCTCAATGGGGTACATCCATCGAAATTGGACTGGTCCACCAATCTTAGCCTCATTAGCCAAATGAACCGGCAAATGCACCATCACATCGAAAAAGGAAGGAACAAAAACTTGTTCCAGCTTGCATAGAGTAATCGGAATCTGGGATTCAATCTTTTCAAGCTCTTCTAGCCTCAATGATTTCGCACCCAAGCTTCTAAAGAACAAAGATAACTCAATAAGAGGTTCACACACGGCTTTTGGAAGAAGACCACGTATCCCAAGTGGAAGTAAATGTTGTAAAATGACATGACAATCATGGCTTTTCAGACCTGAAATCTTATGTTCTTTCATGTTAACACTTTGAGAAATATTGGACGAAAACCCATCTGCCACTCTTAAATGCTTAAAAAATAAGCAAAACCTGTGTTTATCCTCTTTAGATAATGTATAGGGTGCAGCAGGAAACTCAACCTTATCCCCTTTACGAATTGGATGCAACTCTGGTCTAATTTTCATGGCTTCCAAATCCAAACGAGCTTGGGAATTATCCTTAGTCTTTCCCTTTGTATTCATAATTGTCCCATTTATATTTTCAAATACATTTTTCTCAATGTGCATCACATCCAAATTGAATGGTAGCAAAAGGGAACTCCAGTATGGAAGTTCATTAAAAATGCTGTACTTATTCCAGTTGTCACCTCTTTCATCATGAGAAATTTTTACCTTTTTTTTAGTACAATTAGTCAAGATGACTTCTTTAAGGTCTTCCACTTGATCAAGTACATCATCACCTGAAAGAAAAACCGGCGGTGGTCTTACCTCTCTAGTCCCATCAAATGAAGTTTTGTTTTTCCTCCAAGTGTGGTCCATTGAAGAAAGCGTCGATGACCCATATAACATTGCTTGTGACCATTCGCCAACCTCATAGAACAAGTTTCCTTTTTACAACAAGGACATGCCATCTTACCCTTCGTACTCCAACCAGACAAGTTCCCGTATGCTGGAAAATCATTGATTGTCCACAATAAAGATGCGTGAAGTTGAAAATTTGTTTGAGTAGAAGCATCAAAGGTTTCAAATCCTGATTCCCAGAATTCTTTTAACTCCTCTATCAAAGGCCTAAGATAGACATCAATCGCATCTCCGGGACCCGAGGGTCTGGTATGAAGCATTGAAAGAATAATATTAGATTCTTTCATGCATATCCATGGAAGCGATTGTAAGGAATAAGTATCATCTGGCCATATGCTATATGATGTCTTTGAGTGAGTAAAAGGTTGAAACCATCACTAGCAAGACCAAGTCTTACATTTAGAGGTTCATTTGCAAAATCTTTATATAGTTCATCAAAAGATTTCCATGCTTTTGAATCGGCTGGATGTCGCATCACTCCATCATCCACTCTTTCTTCATGATGCCATCTCATTAAAGAAGCAGTCTTTTTAGACATGAACAACCTCTGAAGCCTTGGCTTTAATGGAAAGTAACGCAAGGTCTTCACTGCTAATTTCTTACCACCATCCCGAATTTTAGTTTCCCCAGTATGCTTATCTTCCTTCCATCTAGAGGCACCACATATTTGGCATATGTCATACTTTGCATCATCTTTCCAATACAACATACAATCATTCCTACATGCATCTATTTTTTCATAAGAGAGACCAAGATCTTTGATGATTTTTTTGGCATCATAATAAGATTACAGCAAAGTTGAACCTTCAGTAGTATTTTCTTTTGAAACTTAAGCAACATGTTGGCTGATTCATTACTCCATCGACCAATACTCTTGATGTGTAATAGATCGACAATCGCTTCTAATTTTGAGGTCTCACAACCGGGATAAGTTGGTTGTTCGGAGTCTTTTAACAATCTGTAGAATCTTTTTGCTGCATCGTTAGGTTCTTCTGCATTATTATCTTGACTTGTGGAACCAATTTCTTGCCCACTCCTATGAAAACCATCCATATCCGGATGCAAATCCCTTAAGACTCCATCAATTCCATCATTAGAACTGCTTCCATTTGATTCTTCTTCATCGAATGAAGACTCACCGACCTTTTCACCATGATAATACCACGCTGTATAATTTCGCATTATTCCATTCACAAGAAGATGTGTTTCTATCGTTTCTCGAGATGCATAACTTGTGTTCATACACTTAATACACGGACACAAAATATTATCCTCCTCACCGGTGTTCCTAAAAGCATAATCCAAAAATTCTCGGATTCCAGCCTTGTATTTTGCATTCAATCGATCATTCCATAAACTCATCCATTCCTTATTAGGAGCCATTTTCCTACTCAAACAACAACTTAGAAATCTGAAGGTAAACCTGCAAAACTGAAAATAAAACATTTACAACATTATTAGTGATGCAATCTGACAAATATTCAAAAGAAATTATTTTTGAATTGCAACTACAAACACATAAAAACAAATAATAATAGAAACCAATAAAGTGACCATTCATTGTGGCAATAAGTGGCATCCTCATATAATCTTGGCATTCCACGACCGGGTTTTCAGGAAATGCTATTTCATTATGGTTACAAAGGTGCGGACAAGCGAGTTAAGTTCAAGACTTAGCAAATCAGGCCACAGATTTGGAATAATAACTCAGGTTTCTTAATACAAGTAGCTGAGGAGATTTACACCAAGACAAAAAATTATTTATAAAAGGCAGTGATTGCAGAGTTCATGTCACTGATACTGAAGCCGAAAAAACATTGCAAACATGTTATCACACCCTAAGAAAAATACACTAGGTTGCAAACAAGAGTAATTGAGATGACTTCAAAGACAAATAAACAAACAAGGATGCTCATTGAACGATTAGTGATAGAATGATCGAATACCGTTGCCACTCATTGAGCGTGACGGATCACATATGTTCGTGATGTATCACATCCCCTCGCACTTAAATGAGAAGCGGCAACACCGAATCTCAAAGCATTCAAAGATAACGAGTGCATATCCATATTGACAAGCAACCTCTCAAAGGCCTGGAGAAATTGAATGTACTCTTTGGCGGCTTACCCTTTGGTGGTGCACGTAGTGGTGACAAACATCCAACTTATATTGTGATCGAACATTAGGCTCTCTTGAAATAAGAGGAAAGAGGATGTACGGGTTGTGTCGTGTTTGGTTGTTTCAGTGGGATGTGCTTATCTTACGCATCTAAATCAAACAAATAGATCAACTCTATGTAAATGCCTATAATGATAAGTTCTATTCTATTTGATTACACAATCTTTTCCATTAAACTTGAATGACTAATCATATCCTGAATGCTCTTTTTTTGCCATGTAGGTGAAATGAAATTATGCTAGCTAAAGTGGTTCCTAGTTGTAATCTTCTATGTTGTTTGTCTTATTGGTAATATATGCATCAGCCACTGATCCGATGAATGTTTAAGTATTTGATTGCTCTTGTTCTCGTTGCATCAAGATTGTGAAGAAAAATGTTTTTACCTTTGATATTACCAAATACACTCGTCGTTTGCCACGGCAAGTAACACATGATTGTCCAAGTAATTGCAGTACTGTAAAAGTAAATAATACCTATAAATTCGAAACTTATTCGACAGTCGAGGACTAAATACTAGCAATAATAATAGTATATAGTGTGCATCATTTTTTTTTTCTCTCGATTTTTATGAATGAAATACCGCATGGTGCTTTATGTGAAGGTTTTTGTGGAGACAGGGTTGCCATTTCCTATGATGCTCTTCTTCATCAATCAAAACTTGTCTCATTTAATTACTGTATAATACTGTAATCATCATGTGAATTCTATACAAGAACGATCTGTCTCAATATGACCAGTTCATTCTACTCGACACATTAACGAATATGTGGCTAATGCTCTACGATATTTTTTTACTCGACAACACTAAAATGAATATTGGTAGCATCATCCTACATAAAAAGCACATACAAGAGGATTTACATCCAACTGCAACAGAGAAATCGATGACGTATCACCCCAAGAAAAAAGTAGCACACACAGATAAGGGAAGCACCATTGAACTAAGCTAGCACATTGTCCACGTTGCTCTCAAGATTTCTCTACTTGATAAAATATATCATCAAAGAAATTCAAGGGCATCATGTTTGTAAAAGGGATATATAGATTTAGCACACAAAACTTACTGTCACAGCACAACCATCAGCCCAACCAAAGCAAATATGAACATTTCAACACATTTCTGTTTGAAAGAAAATTAAATATTAGCACAAATACTTCACCTGATACAATCGAACTCTGCAGAAAGCAACCAAACTGCAAATCAGCGGGCTTAATTAGATTATAAACATAGTCCAGAATCGGTGCACATTAACGAGGTCAGAAGAGACAGGAAAAATAAATTAAGGAATATATACTAAGTAGATTGCCAGATTGACTAAATTCATGAATATAAACCTGCTAAAGTCATCAACCATGAACTTGAAGGCTTTCTTGTGTGTGCTTGTTGGCCTTCACGTCGTTGATTTCAAAGAGCACTGTGTTCATCACATCAAAAAGAAAGCTTAATCATTGCAAAAAGAATGCTTTATCGACACCATTGGGGATATATATACCTCTCTCGTCCACCGATGCTATTATCCAAAACCTATGTTGATAAGAGGACTCTCTCCTGAAATCGCGATTGGCCCGGAAGTATACCCTAATTTCACTCACCGAATCTCATGATAATCCCTACTTGTTTTGACTATCACCTTTGAAAATTCTTGAATTCAAAGGCGTTCTTTGTCTTGCTCTCTTTGAAAAATCTTGAACTCACCGGCGTTCTTCATCGTCTTGCTCTGTTCTTCTTCAAAAGGTATTTTGTGGGTTTTGATCGGGCAAAGAGGGTTGAGGGTGTGGATAGGAACTGGATATGTTTTAGGAGGGAAATGGTTTTTGATAGGTGATTATAAGAAAAGATGGGTGATTTTATAATATTTTATTAAAAATATGTCATTAAAAGCCATTATTTAGCTATGTAAAAAAATCCTCCCACTAAAACAGTCTTTTAACTAGAGGATTTACATTCTCTCATTAAGTTACTCTAAGTATTGGTCCCTTTTCTAGTAGTGAAAATCTCTTGGTCAGTTTAAGAGCGTATCGAAATCATGGAACGCTCTGATATCGAGTCAAGAATTCGTTAAGTTGCATCTAAATCTGTCTTTCGTTGGCCAAAACCCGAACGTAATAGTTTTTGGATCTGTATTGGATCTGTGCATGGAAGAGCTACACATGGTAGAATTTTCTCTCGCATGGGAAAACAACTTGGAATTAGGTTGGAATATTGAGCGGCTC
Organism: Gentiana macrophylla; assembly: GCA_026214975.1. Lineage (NCBI taxonomy): Eukaryota > Viridiplantae > Streptophyta > Magnoliopsida > Gentianales > Gentianaceae > Gentiana > Gentiana macrophylla. The sequence goes on from CM047806.1 coordinate 148,972,644, forward strand.
CACAACCCTTTTGAAAAAAATCGGTGGCAGAAATTTGTCGGTTGTTGCAATGGTTTAGTCTGTCTATTTCAAAGAGAGGAATGTGGTGGCATCTCGTTGTGCAATCCACTGACAAAGTCATCTTTGTTTGTGCCGGTACGTAGAGACATCGAGTTAAATTTTTATGGGTTCGGATATGATGATGTTAATGATGACTATAAGGTTATGATAGCAACTCATGATTTTAATAATAATAATAATAATAATAATAATAATAGACACGGGTACGTGTTTGAAGTCTACAGTCTGAGATCCAATTCATGGAGAGGTTCATGGAGAGAGGTAAGATCATATCGAGATCCTCATAATAATTACTTGAATTTACTATGCATCGTTGAAGGAGGGGTCTTAGTTAACTCTACTTTACATTGGCTTTTTGGCCAATATACGGGGACACGCAAGCGTTTCGTTCTAGCATTTGATATTAGAACGGATGAATTTAAGATTTTGCGCATACCCGATGTTCTACCGAAAAAATGCTGTGCTTTAAAATTGAGTGTGTTGAACGGTTGTCTAGTTTTAGTGGAAAATTATAGGATTTGCCCAAATGCTATTTTTAGTATATGGGTGATGAAGGATTATTATGCCACGAATGAGTCATGGATGAGGATACCTATATACGATTCGCTTCATCATCATACGTGGTCGTTAACACCCGTGGCTCTTTTAGAAGATAACCAGAAGGGAAAACTCATTTATTACGATTATAATCGAGGAATGATTTTATTGTATGATTTGGTTAGTCATCAGGTTTTACATTGGCCAGCATTCGATGGTTTTCGATACGCGAAACAATTTCAGTTTGTCGCTAGTCTTGTTCAGCCTCATCCGCCGCCGTGTACACGAAATACTCCCCCTCTTGTAGAAAAATACGTAGCCAATTGATTTGGAGGGAGGGAGGGAGGTAGGTCCCGACAAGAAGAAGAAACTACAAGATTGGGAGGCCTGATAGAAAATAAAATCCATTGAGTTTCAAGAGATAAATGGCAAGCATTAGATTAATTCATCAATTGAATAAAAAAACATCAACGCTTTCTTCTGTCTGCGTATTCTGATTTTTTTCAAGGCCACATCATAATTTTGACGTTTGTGGTCTGTACATACAACAACAAGTATTGGTTGTTTAAGGCAGATCACAATAGAGATATTTGTAATATTATGGTACTCCCTCCGTTTTTTTTGTATCTGTCACATTTAAGAATTTGTTCAGTTTTTATTTATCTGTCATTTTACATTTCCAATGCATTATTTATTATTATTTTCTCCTTTTACCAATAAATTATTTACATCTTCAATAAAAAATTACATTTCCAATACTAAAAACTCATTTACCAACAAAGTATTTACATCTCTAATAAAAAAAGAGGATCTAATGCTCGTTAGAATGTGAGAGGTGGCGACCATTCTCAAGAACAAAAAAGACTGAACTGAGGGAAGGAAGCCCTATGAATCTAACTAAATCATACGTTGAAATTCCTCTAAAGTGATTGTAGTTGATGAGTTATCTCTTATGAGTTATGAGCCAAATTACGTATAGTTATTTTAATTCATTAATCCTTCAAACCGTAATCTTTCATCACCCACAAATCATAATCATAAAAATGATTCTCCAATTGATACATTAGGAAGACTAATTAAAGCCGCGAATTGATTAAAACTATGTAACCATTCAACACACTCAATCTCTGAAACCGAATTTCCTCTAAAATCTCAAGTATCGGCAAAATCTTGTTTTTATACGTTCTAAAATCAAATGATAGAATGTATTTCCGTTTCCTCTGATTATCTCACAGGAAGACTTAGACTCTAAAATACAATGCAAAGTACAAGTAATTAAGACCCCAACCATTCCATGTGATGAACCAACGGTCATGGGGAAGGGAGTGATAACGAAAATCCAAATATGATCTTGCTCTACTCCATGAATTGGATCTGAGACAGTAAATTTCATATTCATACTCATGAATATTATCCATTCAAAGTGGATAGCAAGCTGTAAAGTCTCACATCGGTAAAATAAGAGAATGTTCACCCCGTATAAGTGTGAGACATATAAAGGTCTTGTCAACTCGGGTTAGCCGCTTTTAGACCAAGCGAGACGGGCGGTCTAAGTAGTTGACCGGACAATTATGACTCATTTAGCGCTACCAGGCCCGGGGTTTGAGGGCGTTACAGAATGGTATTCAGAGCCGACTATCAGACGAAACTATGCGCTGCACCGTACAAGAAGACGGTGTAAGGATGACCTCTAGTTACCTCTGGTAGGGACGATCCGGGAACAGTCTCGGCCGTCCTGGCGAGGACGCCAGTCCCTTATAAGGGGGGAGAATATAAAGTCTCACATCGGTAAAATAAGAGAATGCTCACCCCCATATAAGTGTGAGACATAAATGTCTTGTCAACTTGGGTTAGCCCTTTTAGACCAAGCGAGGACGGCGGTCAGTTGACCGGACATTTATGACTTATTTAGCGCTATGATGAGAGTCAACTTTACTATGTTTTGGAGCATGTTTTAACCCCCGTTTATGACACTCTTGGCTTGTTTTGGGTGGTTTTAGACCGATTATAGGGTAAAATCGCTTTGAGCACTTACTTAGAGGTAATCCATCAAATTGATGGAACACATTATCATTTTACGGTGTTTTGGCCCTATTCGAGCCCTATTTATCTTGTGGGATTATGCTTGGTACGTATATTGTGCTATGGAAATGCAGGAAATATGTGACTCATAAGCCCGGAAGATGAGGCATGAGACTTAGAATGGCGAAACCGAAGCCCGGGGATGGAAACGGATCAAAGGTGGTTGGTGCTCTTACCATTTGTTCACTTTATCTGCAATTTTCTCCCAGATACATGCATTTTCTGGACTTGTGGTCTTCAAGAAAGTTGTAGATAATTGAATGAGTTTTACAACGCATTTTGAATCACTCAAATCGGAGGTCTACGCGCAAAGATATTTCCAGATTACTGAAGGTGTATCAGTCCAGATTTTTGGCGCGCGCTGAAGACTTTGAGGTGCACCAAAGTAGAACAGAGAGCTCCCAGAATCACAGAACCAGTTTTGGGGCGCGCCAAAATCACTTTTTCTGCACATTTTTTGGCGCTTATAAATAGATTTTTTCACCCCCATTTCATATGAACTCATACCTAGACTTAATTAGGACATCTTAGGCCGATTTTCATCTCTTTTTTTTCCCTTAGATTAGCTCTTCTTTCGCTCTTTCCCTTAGATTAAACACAATTTAGCATAGATTTCCCTCTTTCTTGTTGGTGTTTTGAGGTCTTCTTCCCCAAGTGACAATAGGTTTGGATGAAGATTGATGTAACCACAACTTATCTGCGTTTTTGGTAATTAATTTCATTTCTTCTCTTTATTAATGGCTTTAATCCTTTCTTTGATTGTTATTTCTTGCTTTGTGATGAGTAGCTAAACTTTTGGTATGAAGAAAAATTCGCATAATCTTTTGGTGAATTGGACATTGATTAATGTGTATTCTGCATGTAATATGCTGTAGAATTTGTTTCTCTATTATTTGATCAAAATAGAATAGTAGGGAATCACAAGAATTTGTTTGTGATAATTCCTCTTCAAGGCTGTGTCTTTTTTTTTTGGAACCTTTCTCCAATGGAAATCTTATTCCTTTCCACAAATCTTTGATGTTACTGAGTTGCTTGAACAATCGTGATTACTTCTTTAATATAGGACTCTCAATGGGCATGCATTAGGTATGATGGTTTTGTTATTAGAATTTGTTTATTTTTGTTATTAGTGACTTTTTTTTTTGCTATTATACCGTTGATAAAATCAAAGAAATCTCTGCAAGATAAAAAAATTGAAGGTGATTGTAAACGAAATGGGTGCTTCTGCAAATTGGATTAAGTCACTAATCACCCTGAAAAAAAATCGTGATCATGTAAGCTTCAAATTTCATTTCAATGGCTACTGCTGCCGAATATTGTTCTTTTGAACACTTTGATGGTTTGATTGAATTTGTGTCAAAATTTTCAGGGGAAAGAAAGTGGAAAAAGCAGGATCAGGAGGGTTCTCAAAGAGCGTTACTGGAGGTGGGAGTATGCTTCAATCAGCAATGTCTGATTATGCTTCTGTTTCTGCTTCCTGTGTGTTGGATGAAAGCACATTGGCTGCAGCTGTGACCATTGAAGAATGGGCTGCCATCAAAATCCAAACCATTTTCAGAGCTTTTCTGGTACCATTTAAGCCTTTATTTCAATCTCTGTCTTTCTGCGTTTGCAATGTATTAGTGTTTCGGCTAAATCCCCCAAAGTTTTTATCTTTAACGATTGTTCGGTTAACATTGAGGCACAGGCCAGTTTTGAGGGATCGGTTGTTTTTTGGTGTCTTGGCTGGAGCAATTGCCCACGGGGCTTACTTAGTGTATCCTTTTTGTTAATGTTCTTGAATGCTGATTTCCAATAAGTACTTGACTGCATTTTTCCTCTGGGATGATAGCGTATGAGTAATTTTGTTTAACAAAATTACGGAATTCTTGATGGGATTCCAAGATATTTGTTGGACAGTGATGCCGGCACAGGATTATTCCACATAAAAAGTGACCGACCTCTTATCAAACCATACACTTAAATCAAAAAACAGCAGCCGCACATTTCACCTTCGGTACCCAATCTCGGTGGATCACCTGGGTACCTAAAGCTAGATAGAACTGATTGGGAAGTTGTTCGCCTGTCAGTTTGCCTTTAAAGAAGTTCCCATTTTAACATAAACAAAGGTATCATTGTTTTTTGCATGTCAAAGGAACTGATTGTTTGCATATATCTTCCTTTTGTTCCAGCTGTTGCGTTGATTCTTTAAATTTATTTTGTTCAGATCAGACTTATATGATAGCGAGAGCAAGTGAAGCGGTGACACGTGCTATGCAGATGGGAGGAAAATATATGGCCGGCCTCTAATGATTCATGGTTGAAGGACATTCTCATTACATTTGTTGCCTTTCTGAATGTGAGCCCCTTTTCATCTTTTCTCTTATTATTATTATTATTTTTTTAAAATTGTTCAAGCAATGATGATAATATATTGCCATAATTATATTTTTGTCCAGTAGCATTTTTGTAAATGAATTTTGTATTTTTGTTTGCAGTTTGTATATAAATTGGAGAAGGTTGCTTTTGGCTGAGGAATTCAATCATTCTGTTACATCCACTTTTTGTATATACATATTTTGACTTTGTAGAAAACAAAACAGTGTGCATCCGTGACATATAAGAAGACTTCACAGGTAATACATTGGGAAAATGACAAAATTATATAAGTACATAAATTATAAAGAGAATGCATATGCTCAAGAGAAATTCACGAACTCTCTGCTATGTTACAGTAACTATCCCTTTATGCATATATAAGTAATTGATATATTTGTAATATAGAATAAAGTTGATATCTCAAGATTCTCAACCTAAGTTGAATTCATTAAGGAAGCGATGAATAATCAAGCAATTAATGGTTTTATTTTCGAGGGAATTGAAATATACACCTTCGGGTAAAAATAGTTTGTTTGTATACACTTATCTTGATTCTTCACAGCAGAACTCGTCAAATCTTTTCGATGAGGACAGGCGATTTGACATTCAGGCGCAGTAATGAGGCGGGTTATTTTTCATTGAGGTGAAATTAAAAAATAACACGTGAGCCACGGTCAGGCTAAAATTCACGTCTTTTTTTTTTTTTTTTTTTTTTATACAAAAACTTGAATAACCTTATTTCATACCTAAAATAAAAAATAAAAACAAAAAAAATATATCCCAACCGACACTTTCCCTGCAAAATCTTTAGACACCACCGTCGTCATCTCCCTCTTCTTCAACGCTATCCACTTAGCGGAGCAACTTCTCACTCCGATCACCAAAGTCCCATCCATCAACTTGTACTCAATCTTAGCAGGGCCGATCCTGGCATATATTGGATTTACGGCCAAGTTTTTGAATTGGGCCTTTTAGTTGAATTTTTTTTATTGAAAAAACATACTTATCGCGTTTTTAACATCCATAAATACAAAATTCAATTTATTGATAGTCTCAAAAGATACCTATAAAGTAGTCTTTTGGGTCAAATAAATTTTTTTATTGGGACCTTTTGTTAGATATTTTTTTCATAAATATTTTTTTATGTCTCTTGCATCTGAGTTGATTGAACGAAATAATGTTATCGCATGAAACAGGCCATTAACAAAAAAAAATTAACATATTATATTAGGTTAGATCGGATTGAATCTACACGTATTTTTTTTCCTTTTAGTGAAACATGTATGCAGTTTGGGGCTCCCGACACTGTTGAGGCTTAAGGCCATGGCCTCTCTGCCGCTCATTATAGGGCCGCCCTGAATCTAAGCCTAGGCCAAGACTCCATTTCAGGAAAATTTATCCTGTGATTTCCTCTTAGGGAATCATTTGCGTGCATTACATCCTGACCACACAATTTCCACACACGGGACACTGTGCAGATTCCACCTCTAAAATGTGTGGCCCAGATCTCGCCACGTATAGCAGCGATTACTCTGAAAGTCCTACACAGTAGAACGACCCCCATTTCAGCTCACAAAATTGTTCTCAGATCTCGGTGCCACCTGCTCCCTCTTGTTTCAATGAGTCCTGTGAGTTCTTCTCTGAGACGTTGCCATCGGAGACATTCTTACTGATACCTTTGCCTTATTTCCGACCACCAAGGTTGGGGTCCGGGTCCTCCTTCCAGCGTCATTTCTGAATTTCTTTTCCCTTTTCTGGTATTTATTATAAACATGATCTTGTTTTAATTTGTAAAAAATAAATAAAAAAGAGGAGCAGGTGAAATATTGAAGGTTTTCTAATTCTGATCTTGTTTTCCGACTTTGTTTTCTCTTATTTCCCACCACCAATGTTTGCCTTAATTAATTTCTGTTTTGTAAAAATAAATGAAGGACAGGATTTTTAAGCGGTGAGTGAGAAAAATCTTTCGCGACGTGTTGTTATTTTAATCGACGCCAATAAAAATTACCCGGCCTGAATACCAAATTGACCATCCGACCGAGTATTTTGACGGAGTTATGATTGTAAAATTTAAAAATTAAAATATACAAAACAAACTATTTTTACCCAAAGGTATATCTTGAATTCATTAAAGAAGCTATGAATAATAAGCAATTAATGGTTTTAGTTTTCTTACCATACTAGTTGATCTCGACTACACCTTTACAAGGCAACCCGTTTCGACATCAAATGTCTTTATAGTGTTACCACTTTACCATAAGTAAATTCACTCACTCATTAAAATTACATTTAAAATTTCATGGAAATAAAAATGGAATAATGATAACACATACACGGTCTTTATAGTGTTACCACTATGCCATAAGTAAATTCACTCACTTATAAAAATTACATGTAAATAAAAATGGAATGATGATAACACATTAATGGTGAAAGCGAGCGTTTTTTATCCTGGCTAAAAGTCAATGCCCGGGTACTCCACTCTTCCGGTATGGACCAACAAACGGATAAATGCCGGAAGAACTCAGCCTCGACCCTGAAATGTCATGTAACACATATTCTTACTATTTACTAATACAACAAAGAAACAGCTTTATGATAAATGTCACATAACACATATTCTTACTATTTACTAATACAACAAAGAAACAGCTATATGATAATAAAAGGAATAATACCATGAATAATAATAAAAAGAATAATACCATGAATAAAGGGAAGTTTGCTCGGGAGGCTGCTCCCCAGAATTATCAGTTTCCTCGAGAGGGGAGACATCAAGTGATGAAATTTTAACGGTAAAAGAGTCCATGCCTAAAAGAGATTACAAAAAAAAACATTACACAACAAAACTAACCCGATCCAAAAAGGAATTGAGCCAATGCTAGCTAGCTCTTTCGTCGTTTGGGTTTAAAAAAAAAATAATAATAATGCTAGCTAGCTATACATCACGCTGAGCGAGCCCGCAAGAGCCATAAAATTAGCTTTGGGACTCATAAGTAACCCTACAAATTGATAAACATTAGATGAATAATAACTAAACTCACATTATAGAGGTAAATCGTAATGCTGGGGATATTGAAAGAGTGAAATTCCATTTTGATTTAGAAATATGTCATGAGCCATGGTGAAAATTTGAACAACTTGCTTGTACCTGAAACACACAATCATTTTAACGGTGTTTATTAGAAACTATAATAAATACAGTTCATAACACAATCAATCTTTATGAAATTGAGTTAAAAATCTCCAAAAATCCTTCAAAAAAACAATTTTAGATCTAAGAACCCACCTCGATTCCTCGACTATAAGATTTCTTGGGTTAGACCTACAATATCACAATTCACAATTCAAATTTCTTGGGTTAGATCTCTACACTTCATCTTCATCTTCTCCAAATTGGCTTTTACACCATTTCAAAAAGATGAGAATTCCGGATACAAATCTAACTAAAACTAACACAAATCAAGATGAAATTAAAGAACAATAAGCTAAATAAAAAATTACCCATGAAAATCTATCTTCATTGACTCCATCTCCTCCAAGTACAAGCAATCATCTTACACCCATGAAGAAAAGAAGAAGTTTGAAGAACACCATGAGATTTGAATTATCTAGCTATTATTGATGTATTCCTTGGACCCTTAACAATGAAATTGTCAAGAACCCTAAGTTATACAATGAAAACTCACGTTTAGATCCCAAGATAAAAAGGAAAAATAGAATAAGATGAAAGAAAAGACTTGAGCAAAAGTAATTTAACTCAAGGATGAAACTAGAAGAACCAATAGCTATGAAGAAGCCAAGACCCTTCTAATGATCCTCAAACCAAAGACTACAATGAACACTTTAAGCTTTGCCTACAAACTTAAAATGCACTTAATAGAAGTTGTAAAAACTCTACGAGAAAGACTCTCAATATGATTATAATTCAAGGTGTGAAACACATATGGTGTGCCCATCTTTTTATAGGCTAAGGAAGTTGACATTTTATTTTCTAGAAAAGAAAAATAAAATAATAAAAGGAGAAATAGCAATGAACCTAATCTCCTTCCGTGTCTAGGTGAAAAAGAGAAAAGAAATATTTCCTAAAGTAAAAGATATCTTCAAATCAATAATTAGTAAATAATCCCCAATCAGATTGATTGATTATTTACCAAAATAAGATAAAGATTTGATGAAATCAATCATCATAAGACTTCTAATTTCGTGATATATGGCCTTGGTAGACTTTATTGGACACCAATATTAATAATAAGACTCCAAATAAAAAGAAAATAGCAAAAAGTCATCTTCTCTTCTCTTGAATTCTTGACTCATGCTATTTGGCCTAAATGTGTTAAAACAATCAAAGTAAGAAATCATTCTCTTCATTTGGACATGTACTTCATCACATTGGGCTTCGATCTCTTAAATGATAATAGTCCACGGGATTACAACTGGATCGATTCAAACATGCAAGTCCGCTGAGAATATGCAAAATCACGAATTCAGCCCAAATAAAGAACAAGTTGTATTCTTCAATAAACCAACCCTTCATAATTATATGGAACCTTAAAAATAAAAATATAAATGATAAATTAAAGTTCCATAAGTTTTCCACATTGAAGGGAATGCAGATCTCATGCAAATCACTTGACATGAGTCTTAGATGGTTAACGATCATCAATGTGAAATCGTGGACCATAAAAGTTGTGTAGAAAATAAGGATGGCTTGATGGTCCTCCATCAATTACAATCCGTTAATTACATTATTTTTGTGTTAGAGTGACATCCCCCAAGGTCTCTAATGGAGTAAGGTGGCTTCTAAGGCTTTGGGGAAGGGGGGAGATGAGAAAACTGCTGCAAATTCGCATTTTTATGGTGAAAAACGCGTAACAAGCCGAGCTGCCCGAAGTTCGGCTCGATAAATGGTTCGGTACTAGATTGTCTTCAGTAAATTGACCATAACTATGCGTGTTGACCTCCGATTTTAGTTATTCAAGATGCGTTGGAAAGCTTGTTCGACGATCTACAACTCTTGTGAAGAAGTCTAAACCGAATTATGCCTCTAAGCTAGGTCAAAAGTCGCTTTAAATCAGCTATGAGTAGAAATGCCCGAGACAATTGATCCGTAAGAACTCCGTGGCTCTGGGTACACGCTTCGCACTATACAAACGCGTCTTGTCAACAATAAAATCATCTCCCCCGAAGCTTGGTCAACCTAAGATCCTGCAATGACACGCCAAAAATACCAAGTATAAACCCGCCAACAAAAGATCGGTCTCAATGACCCAAAAATACTAATAAAACTATTATTTATTACTACTTACTACTTATTATATCCTTATTAAAAATGTGCAAATCGATGCTCAAAAGGTGCAAAATTACTATTAAAATCGCGAGGAAATGAGGTTAAAAACATAGTGAAATGCATCATAAAATTGACTTACATCAATTAGTCACTGAAGTTTTTATAGTCAGGGAGTGATAGTCTGTAGATTGTGAAGTTTGTATAGCCAAGGACAATCATAACTATTGTATTAGTGAAAGACAATAGTGAATTCTTCCAATCATCACAGGAGAAGAGTGGACTAAAGGATTACACCACCCTGAACCACTATAAATCTTTGTGTTCATTTACTCACTGCTAGAGCTGCTAACAAACAGAGCCGCTCGCGAACACATTCAGATTTGGCTCGTATAAGCTCGTGTTCGCTTGTTTGTTGTTGTGCTCATTTTTTAAACGAACAAACACGAGCTAGCTCGCAAATATTCGTTAATGTTCGTGAACACACACATATGTATGTATATTTTAAAAATGCTAACCATAAATATTTAATGATATCTTAATGTGCTTCACTCTTGTCTCTATCGATTTTCTTATTATTCTCTATATCAACTATCTAATTAATACAAAAAAGAAAAAACTCAGAAAACATTTCGACGCGTTCCCCATTTCGACGCGCGAAATGTTGGTTGCGTTACAATTCAACGCATTTAGTCCAATTTTCATTTCAGTTCCAAAACCCACTATTTCCGTCCAAATTGTGACGTGGACGTTTTAATTGGACGGAGTGATGTTTCAATTCCAACGCATGCATTCTAATTTCCACGCAAAACGTCCTTTTGGTCTATCTTTATATTTCGACGGGTCTTTGTTTCCATTCCCACGTTTGTGTTAAATTTTGGACGCAAACATTGACATTTCGACGCGGAACTAGAAAAGAAAATATCATGTCTGGACAGACCTGACATGAAATACCAATCCCTACAGGGACCTGAAATTATAATATCACAGAAAATGCTGTATTTTGCTTCCACTTGTAACTTTTCCAGCTTGTTGGCTGTCTGATCAATAAACATGACCTTTTTCAAACCAAAAAAAAAAATTCCTTAGAAAATATCATATTTCCATATTGTTTATAAAATAATTAACTCATTAAGATACAAAAAAAAAAAATTCAATATATATATCTTTATCTATATCTTGGCCCTTAAGAAATATAGATTATTGTCCAAAAGGACAAACTAATACATTTATTAGGCTACAAGTAAATGATTGATTAGAAAGGACAAAATTTAATTAACATTACCAAAATACCCTTTTCCTACTTAAACCTAATTAATCCTTCCATCATCATTCCAACCGCATCTTCTTCTTCTCCAGCCGCATCTTCTTCTGCTTCTTCTCACAAAATTGCAGACAAAACCTAATTAAACCTAATTGAAAACCAATTTGCATCTTCTTCTTCTAATTCTCAAAAGAAAAGGTCACCCATTTTGGTTCCAAATTGTTCAGAAGAGCTCAGGGACTTGAGTTCCAAAATTGATCGGTGCTTCAACCCATGAATTGATGGTGACGAGTGGGAGGCAGCGGCGACGGCATCAACAGCGGTGGCGGTGGGAGAAGTGATGGTGGAGGAGGCGGACATGGTCGCAATTTGAAGAATTATTGCTCTTCTTTTTTATGACCAGATGGCGGCGGCAATAATTGATGGCGGTGAGTGGTCGCCATAGATGGGGCGGTGATAAATTTCTTCTTTGTGTCGACTTGAACTGAGTCTTCTGTTATTTTTTTTTGTGCATCGTTATTCATAATCAAATAGTAACATGGAAGATTGAAGCAGACTGTTATTTTTTTTTTTGCGATGGTGACGATTGTGTTGCGGCAGGAGGAGGAGTGGTGACGATTTATCTGAGGCGGAGGAGGAGGAGGCGGAGGAGGAGGGTGGCGGGCGGATGGTGGATTTGCAGCAATTTGGTTTTTTATTTTTTTTTTATTTTTAGAAACTTTAGGGTTTAGTAATGTTACTATTAAGTTGCAGAAGTTACTACATTTTTTGTTGTAAATTTTACGGGTTGTTACTCTTTGATTATGAATGTTACGACCTTTTTATGGGTTGTTACTGTTTTTTATTGGATGTTACGATATTTTACAAGAGTGTTACTACTTGTTTTTAGGCTGTTACTACTTAGTTTTAGGGTGTTACTACATTTTCATTGGATGTTACGACATTTTATGGACTATTACTTCTTATTTCTTGGGTGTTACTGTATGTTTTCGTGGATGTTACTACATTTTCTCAGTGTTACTGCGTGTTTAATGTGTAAAAGGGTATTTTTGTCCATTTATTATGAATTTGTCTTTTCTAATCACAAAACATGTAGTAACGTCCTTCTAGACCCATTTTTGATTTTTTTTTGTCCTTCTAGCCCCTCCCCCAATAAAATAAACATTCAACTAAGTAATTCCTTTCCCGCCAAAACTCTAGAATGACTATAAAAAAGTAAATTAAAAATAAATCATAAACGGTGAGGTGGAGGGGGGTGGAGGTGGGGGTGGGAGGGATTGGTTAAATCACTATATATATATATATATATAAGTTAAAGGTTGTGGATGACTGTTTTTAATCTAAAATGAAAAAAAAAAAAAAAAAAAAAGGACAAGAAAAAAAATAGTGGTTGAGAAGGACAAAACGCTTATATAAAATCATAAAACAGGAGGGTTCTGCATTCTTTTGCAAGAACTTTTCTCCTTGAAAATCATTGCGCCGGGAATTGAAGGTGTGCTTCTTCTTGGGAGTTCCTCCGCCACCTGCGAAACTGAATGGTCGAATAGGACATTCCTCACAAGAGATTCGAAAGCAAGGATCTGTCCCCACCTTGGAAACGAAATCGCATAGCCCCACCAACATGAAACAAATTAACAAAAATATAATAATAGGAAAAAGAACAGAGTCGAGCCTTAATTTTTATTCAATGCACGAGTTGATACACGGTGCATCTATTTATATCACCAACACGGTATAAAAGATAATGCTAATCTTTGTTCAAAAACTCAAATATCAAATATGAAATAAATATCTAACTAATTAATATTTGAAGTTTTATCCCTTGTTTGTATTTTCTAAATCAAATGTTATCTTAACAAATACCCAAGTCGAAAGGGAGTGTTCGAACGGGAAGCTTGTCTGAACGAAACCGGAAACGAGCTTTAGAGACACCCTTCGTGAACAAATCGGCAACCTGTTTGTCGGAGGAAATGTGTCGGAGAAGAACATCCCGGTTGAAGACTTTCTCATGAATAAAGTAAAAATCGACCTCGATATCCTTGATCCAGCCGAGAACTAGCTGATCCTTACGCTGCCATAAGTGAAATTCAGGATTGACAATTGTTGTAGGATTACCTATATTATCAATTGTAAATTTTGATGGGCACGGTTGAGAATTATCCACGAAACCCATCAAGTTATGGCTCTTAAGAACTGGAACCATGTTAAAATAAAATAAAATAATAATAATAATAATATCAATTGTAAATTTTGATGGGCACGGTTGAGAACTATCCACGAAACCCATCATAATAAAGAGAAAATCATAATAAAAATAAATTCAATATTCCATAAAACGCGATGGGATTTTTTTTTTTTTTTTTTTTGGATACAACCACAACTCCCTTAACCTGTGTCATTCCCGTATGTAAAATGCGAAAGTGGGGAAAAGGATTTCTTTGCTATGCAGTCGTGGGTGTAGAAAGAAAAGGGAAGGGAGGGATGAATAGGTTTTAGGCCACGGAGGAGGAGGAGGAAGTGAGTAGATCGGCAAGAGAGATCTGCCGCAGAGAGAGATGAGAAGCATATCGGAGGCAAAGAAGAGGAGGACCAGCTGGCAGTGTGTCGGTGGCTTGTTGGTTGGTGATCGGAAGAAGAGCGCGGTGACGGAGAGAACTTTTTATTTATTTATTTATTTATTTTTTAAGAGATTGGGGTAGGGTAGATGAGATTTGTAACTATTGAGTGTGTGACCAAATATGACAATGTCCCTTTGAAGCTTTGAAGCAACTTTAATATCGTAGACTTGAACCAACTATTAAACCAACAACATGGAAGAACGAAGCGAGGTGGACTTTGAAGGAGAGCGAAAGGGATTGATGTTTAACGGAGGCTTAAAAAAATCAAGAGAAAAAAATATATATATATGAAAGTAGACGGGTGAGGGATGAGGGTTCGTATAGATTACGTTGACGAACCCCCACCCAAACGGTGTTCTTTATTATTGACCAGGATCTACGACGTTAGTCAGAGAGCTCTGCTACCATGAAACAAATTAACAAAAATATAATAATAGGAAAAGAACAGAGTCGAGCCTTTTTATTCAATGCCTGAGTTGATACACGGTGCATCTATTTATATCACCAACACGGATAAAAGATAATGCTAATCTTTGTTCAAAAACTCAAATATCAAATATGAAATAAATATCTAACTAATTAATATTTGAAGTTTTATCCCTTGTTTGTATTTTCTAAATCAAATGTTATCTTAACACAACATGGATGTTTTAGACGGAATCATCCCTCTCGCCACCCGGAGAGCTAAAATACGGCAACTCCTAAAACCCTGGTATGGTTACCGGTATGGTTACCGGTAAAAACCCTTTTTCGATTTAAGAGCGTTTCGAAATCATGGAACGCTCTGATTTCAAACCCGGAATTCGCTAAGTTGCATCTGCCGCATCAGTCAAGCATCGATAAAATACCAAACAGATTAGGCTATCAAGTTCTTCCCGACACGCCTAAACACACGAAAAGGATCGCACTCGCCTTCGGGGAAAACTCGGAAGTAGGCTTCCGATTTCAACAGCTCCAAACCCCTTTCAAAAGCATGGATTCAAAGATGGTAGGCTCTTGCAATGGTTTACTTTGTGAAATTAGCTATCAAAAGCGCACGGTTGAACCACATGAAGCTTTATATGGTGAATATGACATATCTATATGCAATCCGCTCACAAATTCATCTTGGGTTTTGCACAAAGATCGTCTTTCCGTGAACGATGATTATGTAATTTGTTACGGTTTGAATATGATGATATTCACGATGACTACAAAGTTATGATAACATGTCTTCGATCCGAATTCCTTGTATATGAATGTGAAGTTTAGATTATGACATCCAATTCATGGAGCATCGTAAAACCAGATCCAGGTTTTCTTGGTCCGGTATGGCATATGGATGGAGCTTTAGTAAATTGTGCTTTACATTGGATACTGAGTTGCTATCATCCAACTTATAGTGTTCATAAGAAACATTACATTATAGCGTTTGATCTTAGAATAGACAAACACAAGATTTTGCCGATACCCCGAGTACTAGAGGAATGCGCGGATCCTTTGGAATTGGGATTACAATTGGAATTGAGTGTGTTGAATGGCCGTCTACTTTTAATAGAAAATACGGTAATTCAGCCACATGCTTTTTTTAATTTATGGTTGATGAAGGAATACGGTTTGAAAGATTCATGGACGAGGATAGTTATACGTAATTCACCATGGAACTTGTATCTATTATCACCCGTGGCTCTTTTAGAGGATAATAATCATACAAGAAAACTCGTGTATTTCGATCACAGTGGTTCAAGGATTTTATTGTATGATATAGTGAGTCATCAAGTTATTATGTTTCCGGTATCTGATGTTGGTTACATAGCGCCACGGCTCGAGTTTGTTGGCAGTCTTGTTCAGCCTTATCCGCAGTCTTTTGGAATGGTGAAGAGTACATTTGGAGAAAGTCCCAAGAAGAAGCACAAGGTATAAAGTCCAATTATTACCAAAATGTCAATAAAATAAGAAGATTGTTGATTTCTTCTGCAAGATTAACTGTTTAATTTTTTTATATGGAGATTTTGCTGTTATTATTATTTTTTAGGGTGCTTTTATTATATATAAAGCATTTGTAATGTGCTTCAATTCCTTTCTTGGTTGCTATGCTAATGAGTTTGGATCTCCTGCACCGAGCAACCTTCCGGTGAGTCCGAGTCAATTTTTCAATGGACTCGTCGATATGTCTTATGTTTTAATGTTTTTTTAAATTTTCGGTGAAGCTCGCTTTTTTAAATTTTCGTCGATATGTCTTATGTTTTAATGGTATTGTCGAAAATTCAACAGCACCATCAGAAACTGCCGGAATCGTAGATTTTTCACTTCGATCAATGGAGGAAATTCACCGCAGGTGATCCGGACTTTTCGATGTTCATTGTTTTTGTGTCTATTTGTTGGCTCTATTGTGTGAGCTGTTTGCGTTTACATGTATGTTTTCTTTTTAAGGCCGTTTATGTGTATATGTTAAGGAAAAATATGAGAGATGTTATATACTAGCAACACGACGAATAACTTTTGAGACACCATGATATTCAACCAACGTCGAATGTTTTATTTTTACTCAGTAAAGTCGAACATCATTCAAAGTACTTTTGGGACACCAGATTGATATTCAATCAGTATTGAATGTTTATTTTTATCTTGAAAAGTCGAATATTATCCAAATTGTGATGTCACATAGATTTAATGTAGATCGACTTTGACGCCATTATCTCATGATAGACGGAGCTCACGACTTTAAAAATGTAGGGCTATCTTAGTGTATCAATAAAAACAGAGAAACTTTGCAAGACTTTGATTTTGCACTATGAATCCCGAAAAGCAAACTACATTTTAATTTTCTCTCGTCATCTTAATCTGGAATGAAAAGTGAAAACTAGTCGACTAACACTTTTTACAGCAAGATACAACCCACCAGAAGCCGTAAACAATACTATTGTTCCCCGTATCTCCTAATAATCTTGAATAAAAACTAGAGTCTTTGTACAGTAAGATACAACCCAACAGCAGTAAACAATACTACAGTAAGATAAGATACAACCCAGCAGCAGTAAACAATACTATATATCGTAAGACCTCCCATTTAGAGTAGGAAGTGGACTATGCTTCACTTTTCCGGTGTCACCTCAAGATTTACCTCAAATTTTGAAATGTATTAGTTTTTTTTTTCTTCTTAAAAAGAGCAGAAAAAAATTACAATTTCTTTTAGGGGGATTGAGGGAAAAGAACAAAAATATTTACAAAATAAATAAATAGAATGACACATTCTTTTTTAGTTAAATAAAAGACGACAAAAAATTTCAGATTTTGACAAAAATACCCTTTTAATTAAAGGGACGCGCATATGCATAGGCTTGATGCTTCAGCTTCATTTCGTCGCTGCTAACCTGCTTCAGCTTTGTTTTTTTTTTTTTTTTTTTTTTTTTCAAATACTCGTAACTTTTGATTTATAACTTTGATCATCAGAATTTTTTCACCAAAATTCATATTTTTTTTTGGTATTTAATTTGAGCCTAAACACGATACTTCTTACGATGTATATTTTGAAAACCGAAAAATATTTGTATTAACGGGCGTGCTTTTTTTTATAAACGATCAGTAACTTTTGATTTTAACACCGATCATCAAAATTGTTTCACCAAAATTCATATTTTTTTAATCTTCATTTTGAGACCATGTTTGATACATTTTCGACGTAGTATTTGAAAGTTCGAATTTTATCGCGCCTTTTTACAAGAATACAAGAATACAAGAATAAGAATACAAGAATACAAGAATACAAGAATAACCAACAAGAATAATTCAACAAAGTAACACACAAGTCTATTTTTGTTCTCAACAAAGAATACACCAACAAAGTAACACACTAACAAAGTAACACACTAGTCTATTTTTGTTCTCAACAAAGTAACACGCCAACAAAGTAACACATCAACAAAGAATACACTAGTCTATTTTTGTTCTCAACTATTTTTGTTCTCAACAAAGTAACACCAACAAAGTAACGCACCAACAAAGTAACACGCCAACCAAGTAACACACTACACTCTATTTTTGTTCTCAACAAAGTAACACTATAGTCTATTCTTGTTCTCAACAAAGTAATACACTAGTAACAAAGTAACACACAACAACAAAGAAAGACACTAGTTTATTTTTGTTCTCAACAAAGTAACACGCCAACATAGTAACACACCAACCAAGTAACACACTAGTCTATTTTTGTTCTCAACAAAGTAACACACTAGTCTATTTTTGTTTTCAACAAAGTAACACACCAACAAAGTAACACGCCAACAAAGTAACGCACTAGTCTATTTTTGTTCTCAACAAAGTAACACACTAGTCTATTCTTGTTCTCAACAAAGTAACACACTAGTAACAAAGTAACACACCAACAAAGTAACACTAGTTTATTTTTGTTCTCAACAAAGTAACACACCAACAAAGTAACACACTAGTCTATTTTTGTTCTCAACAAAGTAACACACCAACAAAGTAACACACCAACAAAGTAACACACTAGTCTATTTTTGTTCTCAACAAAGTAACACACCAACAAAGTAACACACCTTCTCAACAAAGTAACACACCAACAAAGAACACACTAGAGTATTTTTGTTCTCAACAAAGTAACACAGTAACACACCAACAAAGTAACAAACCAACAAAATAACACACTAGTCTATTTTTGTTCTCAACAAAGTAACACACCAACAAAGTAACACGCTAGTCTATTTTTGTTCTCAACAAAGTAACACACTACTCTATTTTTATTCTCAACAAAGTAACACACCAACAAAGTAACACTAGTCTATTAGAAAGCTTAATGATATGAACCAAGTAAAACTCACAATCAATCTTTTTTTAAACATCATATATGCATCCTTAAACGAAACATTAAACCGTTGGATCACCAATATGATCAACCACAACAGACCTACCATTATTTTTGTTCTCAACAGAACTATTAACACCAACAAAGTAACACTAGTCTATTAGAAAGCTTAATGATATGAACCAAGTAAAAAACACAACCAATCTTCTTTAAAACATCATAGATGCATCCTTAAACGAAACCTTAAACTGTGGGATCACCAGTATGATCAACCACAACAAACCTACCATTATTTTTGTTCTCAACAGAACTATTAACACCAACAAAGTAACACACCAAAAACGAAAATCAAGGAGATGAGCTTGACAAAAAATTATGCATACTCTATAACCCAGTTTGGGGTTTCTTTTCTTTGGACAAGGAAGCATTCAACAATTCTGAAAATTTATGAATCATCGTGTTCAAAAGAATAGTCATTTTACCATATAGCTACTTTCAATCTTTTCTTTTCAGAAACAAAACAAATGAAGGCTATTCAGAACTTAGATGTTGTCACATAATCTTGTGGAAATCTTAGTAGTGGTAAATATTTCATGATCAAATAGAACAGCTCAAAAAATCCATCATGACAACATTGAGACCGGCTTCCTAAAAAGCTAAACCTTGGTACAAAACAGTGACAAAATAATTAAATATTCACTAGGAAAAAAAAGAACTCAAAAATATTAGACAAAATAATCAGTCTTGTAGCATTTTCCCCTTTCATGAATCAAAAAAGTATACCATTTCTTTTGACTGTATTCCTTCAACGATCTGATAGCACTGCAAAAATCCAAAATTTATTCACAATCATCCAGATCACGCTAAAATAAGTCTCATTGTTCTTTAAAAAAACACACCCATACACCTTGTGAAGAAAGCATATATAAATAGAAAAAGAAAACGCCAAAACCCAGTAAAAAGAAAATTAATCATTGAACTGCAAAAATAAAGGAGTTGGATCATTGACTAAAGCAGACCTGGCCAGCGGAAATCCGAAGCAAAGCTCTCCGGATCCTGGAATCAGAACTATCAGAAATCCTCATCTGAACTCGCGTTAGCTCCCCAATAGTAACAGGTTTCTTCCCTTTACCACCAGAAAGGGCAAAATAGCCCAATGCTCAGTGTGTTCCCTTAAAGGCGTGACGGGATTCGAGCTGCCGATTCAGGACCCTTTTGCTTTCGCTATTTCCGGCCGACGCGAGCAGGAGGTGCTACCGGCTCGAATTTCTTCTCTTCTTATCGAAAATGGAGGCTCTGGGAGTCGTAGACCTGCTATTTGACTGAAATTGCGTTGAACTAAATTGAGGTGCTTTAGTCAAGAATCAAATTATTTTTCATTCTTATTTGAAAAAAAAAAAAATGAATGCGATTAAAATTTATATACAGGACGGAAAGTGGACTAAAAGCTAATATTCCCTTTCTTTTATATCTTTTCAACTTTTATCAAAACATTTAAGCCCTCGACTCGGCTGGGATTGCCTTTTCAAAATAAGTTTGCAAACAAATGGTAATGATCTCTCTCTCTCTTTTTTTTTTTTTTACCGGGGTCACTCGTAGACTCAGCATCTACATGAAGACCACAAGTTTGATAGTTTTAGGGTTCACTATGGGAACCTAAACAACAAAATCTCCAAATACTTTCAACACAAACGAAATTACAAAAGTGCAGTCAATCGGTAGTTTTGGGTTCACTGTCATTAAAGGCGAGGCCCGGGACAACAAAATCTCTAAATACTAAACGGAAATGATAGTGCCACACCCAAGTGCTTGCCATACATCCGGCCACGTCGGATGATCTCCGCACAGATTGATCGATGTTAGATTTATCGTATGTGCGTTATCATTCGCCATTATCGGATGATCTCAGATTGTTGATCGGTGTTAGATCTATATTATAATATAGATCTAACACCGATCATCAGCAACAGCAGATCATCCGACGCGCATGGACGATGCACGCACACAAGCAATAGCTTTATAGCAGTGCTCATACTAAAACTACATAATTGTGAATGCAGAGTCATACTTTACAATAACACGGTATCTTTAATTGACCGACTAACAATCTAAATAAAATGATTATTCTAACAAATTAAAATGTAATATACATTTTTTTTAAACAATAGTCTTGTAATGAGTATATGGTATGACTCGTAAGTAATACTACAAATTGATAAACATTACATAAATCATAACTCAACTCAACTTACCGTTATACAGAGAAAATCGTGTTTGATCCAGAACTTTCTCATTGACTATGAATAATCTACTTGTACCTAAAACATAATCATTTAAATGGTGGTTATTAAAACTAATATAAACTACAATTCATAAAACGATTAATCTTAATTTATGTGGCAAAAGATCCAACAAGCAAACTAATGTAATTCACAAAAAAAACAACAACTTTGCATACGACACATCTACGGAAAAAGCAAGAAGAAACATTTTTTATGCAGATTGTATTTTCTTCCCCTCAACGTAGCAAACATTCCTTGCTTTCTTTCCTAGCATCAAAACAAACATGCCACTCTATCGATGTATATACAATTAAAATAAACCGAATTTCGGTTCTATTGATACCACGAGCAGGATGGGTTAATTGTTGCACTGCTATGCCCTTTTAATAGGTGAATTCTGATAACTCTTTCAAACAAAAACTTCTATTACTTGTGGATTTTTCAAAAAAATTAAAATTAATAACAACATTAATCATTACTTAAAAATACATTCTCAAAAATCTAAACCATGATCAAACGGCAAAAACAAGCAACCAATGGACTGAATGTCAATTTTAGAATTGAGAATCGACTTTTCACGCAAAGTGGAATGTAATCGATCGCTCGAAAGTCGATTCTCAACTTTGAAATTGACTACGCAAGCAACGGTAACCTGATCACATACTGAACTAAATGTGGCAATCGACCGTTCGAAAGTCGATTCTCAACTTTGAAATTGACTACGCAAGCAACGGTAACCTGATCACATACTGAACTAACAAGGTGAAGATCCCTCACCCTGTAAATCTGATTCACACAAAAACAGAAAAATCAATGAGAGCGAGATCCCCTGTCCGTAGTGCTGTTAACGAGCCGAGCCGAGCCGAGTATCTGATGTTCAAGCTCGAGCTCGTTTGTAATTGGGTAGGCTCGGCTCGTTAAACGAGCCAAAAAGCCTGTTCGAGCTCGGCTCGATAAGTATAAAAAAATTTCGAGCTCGAGCTCGATATGAAGCTCGCGAACAGGCTCGAACTCGAGCTCGGCTCGTTCAATAGTATTTTTTTTAAAAGGAATGATTTGTTTATATCCAATATATCCATTATTCAACCCAAAATACTCGTTTAATCAAACATCCACATAATATATGTTATTTGTTAAATTATTTATGTGCATATATTCCCCAAAAAAAAAATTATGAGTATATATGATTTATATTTATTATTTATATTATATATTATATAAGTTCGCGAACACTAACGAGTTCACGAAAGGCTCGTGTTATTTCGTTTAGTAAACGAAGCGAGAGAACCGTCGAATCGGCTAATTCGACTGATAAAGAAACGAATTTCGAACAATGAGCCAAGCTTGTTTCATGAACGATTCGATTCGTTTAACAATTTCTACCTGTCCGGTAATAAGACACTTATTATTTTCCACAATTCCATTCAGTTTTCTTTGTATCAATTGAAGAGCTAAGTAGGCAAGATGGAACGGACCTACCATCTCGTTGTCCACGGTCAGAGGCGGCGGCAATAAGGCCATAATTTGTCAACTAACCCTTGTCAAATAAAAATTGTGTATTTTTATTATTATTTATTTTTTTTATGTACTAACATCTACTACCTAACCCGCTAAGTTTTGTAAATACCGATTTGCAACCCGTAATTATAGTTGGATTTTTATGAAATTATAATACGATGCGCCACTTTCGATCCTCGATCCCGTGTGCCTCAACATTCCCTGTTCGCCCCCTCGCCCACGGTAGGAGGGCAAAACACGTTTTGACTTAGGTGAGAACTGAGAAAGAATCCGAAATCACGATATGACTAAATATTAAGGTTTTGCAAGTCTCTAAGGTTTAATCATGATTCAGGTTTAGTGATATGTTTTTGCAAGTCTTGATAACGTTTCATCATTGTTCAGGTTCTTCGGTGATTTCACCTTGTGGGACATGTTTGGCCGCTTGCCTAGAATGTCGATATTCGGCCGGAAATGGTGTGGAGTTGCGATTATATTCGCTTACAAAATCGATGTAGAATTGCTATTTTTTTTCCAGTAAAGTAGTTATTTATTTGGCTCACCGTTGATGCATTTAATTTGAATTATTCAGCCTTGGGCATCTACTAGTTTCGACGAGGGTAGAGCTCCACGCATCTTGACTTCTAAACCAGTAAAGTCTTTTCGTGTATGTATATATATATATACACAAAAAGACATGCTTTATTTGGATAGAACTCAAGATCGCGTGGTCTAATCATCAGTAGGAGGAGCAAAACACACTTTGACTTAGATGAGAATTGAGAAAGAATCAAATCACGATATGACTAGTCATATCATGATTTCACTTGTCATATCGTGAATCTCGGATTCTTTCTCAGTTCTCACCTAAGTCAAAGTGTGTTTTGCCCTCCTACCGTGGACAGGGACGGCTCCACGCATTCTATCCAAGTAATGTCTTTTGTATATATATATATATACGAAAGACAGCTTACTTGGTTAGAAGTCAAGATGCGTGGAGCTCCTACCCTCGTCGAAACTAGTAGATGCCCAAGGCTGAATAATTCAAATTAAATGCATCAACGGTCAGCCAAATAAATAACTACTTTACTGGAAAAAATAGCAATTTACATCGATTTTGTGTTTAATATAATCGCAACTCCACACCATTTCCGGACGAATATTGATATTCTAGGCAAGCGGCCAAACATGTCCCACAAGGTGAAATCACCGAAGAACCTGAACAATGATCAAACGTTATCAAGACTTGCAAAAACATATCACTGAACCTGAATCATGATTAAAGAGTTGCAAAATCAGGCCAACACACCTCCGAGAGAAAACAGCATTGAAGATGGTTAAACAACCCTCAAGATGGGCATTGTTGATATCGAGAGACCAAATTTGTAATTTGTAACTTTGCTAAGTCCCGTAAATCCTGCAATAAACCTGTAACGTACACCAGGCCCGGGATTGGGATTGTGCAAAGCATGAGGAGAACAAATAGGCCATTAAGATTTGAACAAGTATAGACAAGCAAATAAAATAGTAAAATGAGTGACAAACGAGACTTAATTAAAAAACAAACAATTCTACGGTAAAGCCTTTATTGTTAAAAATAATTGTCATGCATATGTGGTATGACTCATAAATAACACTAGAAATTGATAAGCATTGGATAATAATAACTAATTAACCTCACATTATACACGGTAAATCGTGTCGGGGATATTGAAAGAGTGAAATTCCAGTTTGATTCAGAAATGTTGCATAGGCCATGTTGAAAAATTGAACAATCTGCTTGTACCTGAAACACACAATGTCGAAGACATTATAGCACATACTGTTAATACTTAGAAGTTGTATTATAATTCCTAATTGTGTAGTTACTATTATGTCCTTGTATGGTGTATAAATATACCCACCATTGTAATACCTTATTCAATTAATACAATACACAAATTACCACATGGTATCAGAGCCTCTGTAAAAAAAAAAAAAAAAAAAAAAAAAAAAAAAACCCTAAAAAAAAACTGCGGCAGCTGCTCATCACCTTCGCAGCTCTTCATCGGCAACCATGTCCGACGATGGCTCCTCCTCCGCGGCATCCTCAAAATATCCAACCTTTGTTCGCTCCTCTTCGTTGCATATCACCAAATTGACCCGCACCAATTACAACCTTTGGCGAGCTCAGATATTACCCTACCTTCGAGGCCAAGGTGTCTTCAGCTTCGTCGACGGCACGCTACCACCACCGGCCAAAACCCTCACCATAGCCGCAGGCAAAACTGAAGAGAACACTGAGTATGACGCTGAATTGATTGCCTGGAATAAAACAGATCAGATGATCCTATCGACAATCACCTCATCTCTTTCCGATGAGGTGCTTCTTCAAGTCTACACCGCCAACACCTCGGCAGCCATCTGGGCTGCACTTCAAACTTCGTTTGCGTCTCAAAGTCGCGCCAAACTGGTCCAATTACGAACCGAGCTTGCATCCACCAGGAAAGACAACCTCACCGCAACCGAATACTACTTCAAATTAAAGAATATTGCCGACGAATTACACCTCGCCGGCCACCCACTACCAGCCGATGATTTTGTGGCATATCTTCTTGCCGGACTCGGTCCCGACTATGACTCACTGGTCACCATGGTCTCCACACTTGAATCAATCTCTTGCCAAGAATCAGATGCACTCCTTCACCACCGAAAGCGAATTCAAAGACACCACCGACCCACCCTCTTGCACCGGTCTCGCAACCAAAGATTCATTCACGCAAATTTGGCCCGCAAGCGGCCTAACTCGCAAATACGCCAACAACCCGCAGGCGACTCCTCATCTACTACCGTGGCGCGCCACTCTCCAAATTATAGGGGCGTGGTGGTCGTGGTCGCGGACGTGGCAATCCTCGCCCTAATCTCGCTGTAACGATACTACTTACTCTATTTGTCAAATTTGTGCGAAAGTAGGGCATACGCCCATGCATGTTATTATTGGTATGAGCAATCTGGCGACCGGCACCATCCCACCACCACCCCGTAACCCCGCCTCCCCAAGCTTATGCAACCCAACCCCACTACAACCCACATGCTGAATGGCTTCCCGATACGGGTGCCACCCATCACCTTACCAACGATTTTCGCAACCTAAATGTCAACTCTGAAGCCTATGACGGTCCTGAGCAAGTACACATTGGCGATGGTTCAGGTTTGCCCATCTCTCACTTTGGTACCTCTAAGTTTAATTCAAACTCTCGTACGTATCACCTCTCTAATGTCCTTGTGTCACCCAGTTTAACCAAAAATCTTTTATCAGTTCAACGTTTTTGTGCTGATAATTCGGTTTACTTTGAATTTCACGATTCTTTCTTTCTTGTGAAGGATTACTCGGGAACCACGCTTCTTAAAGGCTTTGTTCGCGACGGTCTCTACCACTTTCAGAGACCTCCTCGCAGTCATGTTCAAGCTCATCACTCTGCGTCTAGCACCATCACTACATGGCATCACCGTCTCGGTCACTGCTCCCACCCGGTTCTCCGTCAGGCTTTACGTAGTTTATCTCTTTTAATTCCAAATAAATCACCGGAAACGGTTTGTGCTCCGTGTCAACTTTCTAAGAGTCATCGTTTACATTTACGTACTTCGGATTTTACTTCTACGTCGCCTTTGGATTTGATTTACTCGGATGTTTGGGGACCTACTGAGTCCTCCCTTTATGGCAATCGTTACTATGTTAGTTTTCTTGATGACTTTACGAAGTACTTATGGTTTTACCCTATCAAACGAAAATCTGATGTTGAACACCTTTTTCCGAATTTCTTAGCCCTTATAGAAAGACAATTTAACGCAAAACTTAAGGCAATTCAAACTGATTGGGGTGGGGAATATCGTCACTTCGAACGCACCTTAACTCAACTCGGCATACACCATCGCCGCTCGCCTCATACTCGTGAGCAAGTAGGGCTATCGAACGCCGTCACCGACAAATTACCGAAGTTGGCCTTTCCCTTCTTGCCCACTCTCATCTCCTCTTACATATCGGGAAGATGCCTTCACCACCGCCACCTATATTATCAATCGCCTACCTCTCGTGTCCTCAACAACAAGTCACCCTTTGAACTTGTCTACCATCGCCTTTCGATTACAAATTTTTCCGTGTTTTTGGTCGTGCCACCGCCCTACCTACCTTCGCCCTTACAACCGTCACAAGACGGATTTCCGCTCCAAAACTTGCCTCTTCCTTGGCTACAGCCTTTCCCACCATGGTTATAAGTGTCTTGACCTATCCACCGGTCGTGTGTACATTGCTCGTCACGTCATTTTCGATGAAAACGTCTTTCCCTATACCCCTACGCCACCACTCCCCTCTCCTCCTACCCCTACCGTTTTATTGCCTTCCTTCTTACCACCCAATCCTACGGCTGCTCGCACTACCATTCACAAACCACATCCACCACCACCTCCAACCCCACCCGCAAACCCCCCTCCACCCGACGACCCTCCTCCACCCGAGGCCACCCCCTCACCTCTGCCACCCCATATGCCCCGTGCTACCCCGAGTCCTCCCCCACCACCTCCTCTTCCCCGCCACCCTATGACAACTCGCACCCGTACAAACACCTTAAAACCCAAGCAAACGCCGGATTTTATTAAATACCCTCTTCCCAAAGCTCTTATTACTACTGCAGCAAGTTTTGAACCTACTTCCTACACTGAAGCCTCCAAACACAAAGTATGGCGTGATGCCATGCAAGACGAAATTAATGCTCTGCTTCGTACTAACACATGGGAACTAGTGCCCTATCGCACGAATATGAATGTGGTAGGAAATAAATGGGTGTTTCGCACCAAACATCATACGGATGGTCACATTGAACGCCATAAGGCCCGTCTTGTGGCCAAAGGTTTTCATCAGTCCGAGGGTATCGATTACACCGAGACGTTCAGTCCTGTTGTCAAACCTGTTACTATACGTGTTCTGTTGTCTCTTGCTGTTTCACAGGGTTGGCTACTTCGTGAAGTGGATATTCAAAACGCGTTTCTTCACGGCAACCTCACTGAGACAGTATATATGACCCAACCCCCCGGCTTTGCTCATCCTGATCATCCTGACTACGTTTGCCGCTTAAAGCGGAGTTTATATGGCCTGAAATAGGCACCCAGGGCATGGTTCTCACGCTTCACTGACGTTCTCACCCGTTTTGGCTTTGTGGGCTCCAAAGCCGACACGTCCTTGTATGTTTACTCCTGGGACTCTATTCGGTTGTATATCCTTATTTATGTGGATGATGTTATAATCACCGCACCAAATTTCTACTCACATTGAAGAAGTTATCCGGTATCTTGGTACCCATTTCCCGGTAAAGGACCTTGGCACTCTCTCTTACTTCCTTGGCATTGAGGCCCTTCACGCCCCGGATGGCTTGTTTCTCACACAGCGTAAGTACATCTTTCAGTTGCTTCAAAAGGCTAATATGGACAAGTCTAAACCGTGCTCCACCCCTATGGCCACTTCCACTCGCCTTCACCATGATCCGGGTCCTTTATTCTCCGATCCGGCTCTTTATCGCATGATGGTTGGGAGGTCTTGATTTGAGCTTTACCCGCCCAGATATTGCCTGCGGTTCACAAGGCTAGCAAGTTTATGCACGCGCCCACCGAAGCACATTGGTTAGCGAGCAAGCGTCTCTTCGATATCTCAAAGCCACAATCTCTGAAGGTTTATACTTCTCCCGCCGTTCCTCCTTGCATTTGCGAGCCTACTCTGATTCTGACTGGGCTGCTGACCCGGATAATCGACGGTCTATTGGTGCTTATTGTATTTTCCTTGGCGATCACCTCATTAGCTGGCGTTCCAAACAAAGATTTAACCGTCTCAAGAGCAAAGACCAAGCAGCAGTACAAGACCTCTCCAATCATCGCTGGTCGAGCTCCAGTGGCTTCGCAGCCTTCTCACTGACATGCTTATCACTACCCCCACACCCACCTTATGGTGTGATAATATTGGTGCTACGTATCTTGCTCACAACCCGGTCTTTCATGCGCGTACGAAACATATAGAGATTGACTTTCATCATGTACGTGAGCTTATTGCTGCCCAGAAGCTCACTGTTGCCTTTCTCACTTCCAAAGATCAACTTGAGGACTTACTTACCAAACCTTTGGGGAACCCACGCTTTTCAACATTAAAAACCAATCTCCGTGTCTACCCGATACCCACGGGATTACGGGGGCGTGTCGAAGAAATTATAGCACATACTGTTAATACTTAGAAGTTGTATTATAATTCCTAATTGTGTAGTTACTATTATGTCCTTATATGGTGTATAAATATACCCACCATTGTAATACCTTATTCAATTAATACAATACACAAATTACCACACACAATCATTTAAACGGTGTTTATTAGAACTAAAATAAATACAATACATAACACAATCAATCTTTTTGAAATTGAGTGAAAAAATCTCCAAGAATCCTTTAAAAAAAAACAATTCTACATCTAAGCACCCACTTCGATTCTTCCACTAAAAAAAACATAGATTTTTTTTATACACATTGTATTTCCTTCCCTCAACATAGCAAACATTGCTTGATTTCTTTCCTAGCATCAAATCAAACATGCCACTCGATAGATGTATATACAGTTAAAATAAACCGAATTTTCGTTCCATTGATACCACAAGTAGGATGCCCTTTTAATAGGTGAATTCTGATAACTCTTTTAAACAAAAACTTGTACTACTTGGGGATTTACTCGGTTAAAGATGTTGCTTTTCAAAAAATCATCCAAAAAATGAAACTTGCAAAAACATATCACTGATCCTCTACTCGGTTAAAGATGTTGCTTTTCAAAAAATCATCCAAAAAATGAAAACTTGGATGATATATGACGAAGAAACTTATAAAAAAAAATAAAAAAAAACGGCCTATTATATCTCAACGGTTAAGAGGAATAAGGAATCGTTAGCATGAAATCTCAAGGCACAAAACGCGAAGTTGATATCGAGTGCCTCCCGTTCTAAAGAAGATATAAGTGATATATTCAAAATCGAAATTTAACGCTTCTACAAAATCTTCGTAATAACTAAAAAAAATTAAAGGAACATGTTGAGATCAAAAGCAACGGAAAAGAGGTCCTCTTCTTGATGATTGAAATCAATTACGGAAATAATAGGATCTCATACTAGGAGATTCTATTATTTTCATGAGATTTTAAATCCGTTTGTTGCAGGCGGTATTCATTCAATTGATTTGAATCAAGAATAGGACCTTTTTTCCATTGTTTTTTTTTAGTTATTACTAAGATTTTGTAGAAGCGTTCAGGTATATCTTTCGCGTCAAACGGAGTTATTCGATATCAACTTCGCCTTCGCGTTCTGTACCGTGAGATTTCATCCTAACAATTCCTCATTACTCATAACCGCTGAGGCCACATACTCTTAACTTTATAACAAACCATAAAAGGCTTTACAAATAGTACACAGATAACTCAAGAGGGCAACGACAAAATACTCCTTTTCTTTAACTAATAGGTACTACATTGTATCAAATAGTACACAAAATACTCCTTTTCCTAATACTGCTGGTAACGATACTACCTTTGCACTATCTTTTAATAAATACAGTATATTTTTTAAAAGAAAAGAGACAAACATCTCCTTCCTTTTAAAAACCGGTCGCAAATGCACTAATGGGAAAAGGAGAACCCAGCCTATTATATAAACAATAAAATACAATATCAATCGGGATTCTATTTGGACCGTCTTATTTACTACTTGCACCCATTATTTGATTTATTTTTTTTTACTTCTACACACCCATATTTTACTTATTACACCATACAAAAATAAGAAAAGGAAAAAAATACACTTTAGTCCCTAGACTTTTTTAAACTTAAATAACTATATCATCTTCCCTCTTCTACGCTTTTCACACCTCCACCCACAATTTTTCCGGTGACCCCGTTTTCCGGCGTGCCTCCCAAACCACCCATAGCTACCACCATTTCCCTCTCCTTTGCTGTGTTTTTTCTCCCCTCACCCAGCTGCAAATCCGCCACCCAAACCACCCCGCCACCCAACAGATCTGCTCCAGTCCCAACCATCACGCATTCATCCATGGATGAGGTGTGTCGATTTGCAGGTGGGCTTCCAAAAAAAAATGGTGCTGCATTGGAGCCTTTTCCGGCGGCTGTTAAAGGGGAGGGAGGAGATGGAGCGTCGGGCCACTGTTTTGCAGATTGGGGGCTGTAAATTGGGGGGGGGAGGTCATCGGAAAAAATGAAAAAAAATGATTTGGGGCCGGAGAAATGGTTTGGGGGGAGGTCATCGGAAAAAATGGGGGAAAGGGTTTGGGGAAGAAAAAGGTTTGTCTCTTCATAGTTGTATTTCTTCAATTGGTTGATGCAATTTGAAATGTTTGGAGAGGAAGAGGAGGTTAGGGGGAGCTGATTGTTTTTTTTTTTTTTTTAAATGCAGTTTGATTTTTTTTTTTTGGGTGGTGTTGTGGCTGAGGAGATGGCGGAGGGAGGCTGAGGGAGATGGCGGCGGCTGTGGAGATGGAGATAGGGTTTAAGGTTTGAATTCCGCCGATTTTTTAGCAAGGAAGAAGATGAAGGCTTGAAGGTGGAGAAGATTTTGCAGGTGGGGGAGGAGGGAAGGGGCGGCTGAGAGAGTTGGGGTGGCTGGGGAAGGAGGAAAGTGGTGGACGGTGGTGGCTGGAAAAAATGAGGAGGGTTAATATTTGGGGGAACTAGTTTGAATTTTTGATAAATTGTGGTGAAAGTAGTAGTTTTTTTATTAATTGTGTAGTGTGAGAAGTATAAAAATAATCAAAATAATCTTGTGGTGTCAAAAGTAAAATTTTGTGGTATAAATAATAAACGGGTGCAAGTAGTAAATAGGGGGTCCAAATAGAAACCCTATCAATCTAATGAAAACAAACAGATAAAACAAAAACTAATATTGTATATAAACCTACTAATCAACCCAGGACTAACTGCTAACTTTGCTGGCCGACGCAAACATTTGGGTCGGCTTCGACATGCAACCTTAATATTATTATGTACGGTACACAATACACAACATCTCGATTAGAACACTTCTAATCTTTTAAAGAAAAGGTGAATCTTACCAAGAATACACCAAGAAAAAATCAAAGAAAAATTCTAGATCTAGAACTTTTGTTCCGATCCAAAAACGGGTTTTGAAGGTCCTTACTTGATCGAAGAGATCTTTATATCATCTCGTTGCCCTCTTCAGCTGGTGAGATTGATCTGAAATTCCAACGATTAGATCTCCGGAAAAAATAAAATTTTCTCTTCCCCCTCTCTTTTCTTTCTACTCTTTCTTCCTTCCTTTTGTAACTTGCAACTTGAAAATGAATTGGAGGCTTATACATGTTTTTTTATAGGGCTTTAGGTTAGTTGTCATTTTCCAAAAATACCCCCACTAAAACCATTACCAACTCTATTTCTTTAAGTGGAGATAAATTGTAATAATTTCTATTGAATTCTGAAATAATATAGTCGTCCTTTCATAATATTTCTTTAAGTGGAGATAAAATGTAATAATTTCTATTGAATTCTGAAATAACATAATTGTCCTTTTCTCCTAAAAAAAACCATAATCGTCATTATGTGATTTAGTTTATGGGTATCACATAGATGGAATCTCGAACCCAAAAAGGCCTCTCTTTATCTTATTAGTAAATAAGGTTTTTAGTAGATTTCTTTATTAATTATTTTAAGTTAAAAACTCATTTATGTCAAACATACTTAATCTTAATAAAGTATTACCTTAATGATTAAAGACTATCAGATAACTCGATAAGTGGACAGAGGTTCAAAACCTCGCCAGAGGCAAACATACTTAATCTTATTAAGTAACTAGCACACAGAGAAAACATTTTCCTTTAATCACTCTACCACTTAATAGTCATTTAATTAAAAAAAACCATATTTTATTAATTACCATTTATTTCATAAATAAATCTTGACCATCATTTCCAGGGAACAAATCTTTTGCACTGATATGCTAGTACCACCGTTGCAAAGCATCATGTTGCATCGCACATCCGCATCATGCAGGGCAGTAGGAGGCATCACAACTTTGGCAGAACTTTTTCGTTTTGACTTGAACAGACAAAATAGACAAGGAAAGTGGACAAATCTCTCTATTAGTGTTGTTGAAAATTAATGATCTATACGTCTAACTTATCATCGCTCTGTCGTTTATTTTTTCTTAAAGCTGTTCGACCTGAGTTTTGTCTGAAGAATCCGACTTTTATAGTTTTGTTTGATATTTTGGAATATTTCATGTCTGCAAAATTTCTTAAAGCCTCGAAGTTCAACCTGAGTCTTGTCTGAAAAATCCGACTTTTATAGTTTTGTCTGATATTTTAGAATATTTCATGTCTATGAAATTTGACTCTTATAGTTTGTCTAATATTTTAGAATACTTTGTTTAGTCTTTAAGGACAAAAATCATGAATTTGTCAATTGATAAAATAAAAAAAAAATTGTGATTTAACTTTAAGTAAATACATAATAAATAATGCACTACTTAGAGTTGAACAAAAAAATCACAACCCGACCCAATCCAACCTACTTTAACCTAACTCAACCCGCAATTGCAGGTTAAAAATGAATTTGAGTTGATTATGGTTTTAATGTATTTTGAATCGCATTTCATGGGTTGGGTATGGGTTGTACCATAAAAACATATTTGAACTCAAATTTCAACTATATATATATATATATATATATATATATATATATATATATATATATATATATATATATATATATATATATATTGACAAACTAGAATTACTAGATAATGGAAAGTGAAATGGTTTTTAATTTTTCAATTTTCAAGATAGATATTTAAACAAAACACTATAACATATTTTCCATGCATGGTAAAACGAACATCTAAAAAGTAAAATAACTACAAGTCTACAAGATGAATAACCATTTTTTAGCCATTCTTTTTCAGTATCAAAACATCAATTCATAAATAAAAAAAATTAAATATTTTCTTCAATATTGATATAATTATGCTATATCATTTATTCTATTACTTGGTTTTTAAATTTTGAATATTTTTTTTTCTCCAATAACTAAACAACTGA
Source organism: Gentiana macrophylla (assembly GCA_026214975.1). Taxonomy (NCBI): domain Eukaryota; kingdom Viridiplantae; phylum Streptophyta; class Magnoliopsida; order Gentianales; family Gentianaceae; genus Gentiana; species Gentiana macrophylla. Next base: position 149,006,554 of record CM047806.1, read on the forward strand.
AGATAGATTACCGAATCAATTAATCAGCACTAAGAGCGTTAAACCTATTATAATGATAACCCGTACCCAACCCGCATTTAACATAAACCGCACATATGGGTTGAACTTTAAATTAGGTTGAATATGATTTCAAATTTTTATAACCCGCAAAGATAAATGTTAGGTATGAGTTTTATGAACTCAGACGATCTAAATCACATGTGCACTTCAAAGACTACCGACCAGGGCAGGGCATTTAAATGGAACAAGGGGACAAATACACCCACTGAGATTCGGACTTTTTTCTGTTAAAAATATAAAAACACCATTAAGTTTTTCATTGGATCGCCAAATTTGCTCGGGTGCCCCATTGATTTTTTTCTTCTAGATCTGTTAGTGCTGCTAACAATAAGGTGTTATAAACATCAAATGTGTCTATGATGTTATATCTATTAAACCTAATTAGTTAGCCACGTGTTTAACAATCCACCAAGATTGTAATATCAGAATATCATAAAAAAATACATCTTCCTTTTTTTTTCTCCTAAAGAAAATGGTTTTCAACGTAACGGTGTTGGCTCAAAAACGAGAAATTCTTCTATGAAAAATCTCTATCCCACCGCTTACAAGAAGACAAAACACGTCTCGTCGTTTTGTACAGATAAATGATCACTGCAGATTGTTCTTTACGTTGGAGTTTCTTCTTGCGAGGATTTCCGCAGCCCAACTTTTTCCGATTTCAGTCTGAAATTTCCCTGCGGTTCGAAGCAAGTATATGTAATTTGACTATATTATAATAACGGGAACTTTTATTTACATCATGGTCAAGTTACCGAAGTACCACACACAATCGACCTTTTAAAAGTCGTTTATTACTTTCAAGAAAGAAAAAAATCGTTTATGTGGTTTAGAATAGACTTTCTGAGGTCCATTGTTGGCTTACCTTTTGTAGAGAGGAAAAATTCATCCAATGTCTTACCATGCTCTGGAAAGAAATAAATCCAATAATGAGACGATACTATTTGAAATTGCAATTTAAAAAAAATAAATAAAAAAAAGAAAAAAAAAAAGGCTGTTGTTATCGGCACCGCTGCGAATCTACCATCAGGACACCACACCGACATTTGACCTCTAGAAACTTAACATTTGACTTTGCATAGGTTGAGTGTCCATTTTCTACCTCTGTAAAGGCAAAGCTAACCCGAAGTGTAGTGCCACGGTAGTGGATTCATTGTGGTGCCAATAACGACACCCTTTTACAAAGGAATCTTTTCGCATCCGCCAGAATTTACCGGTGCACCACAATGAATTGACCTTTTCAAAGTCGATTCTTGAGTCAATAATCGACTTGCCGAAGGTCGAATGTAAGAATCGCCCTTCGGAAAGTCGACTCTTAACTCAAGAATCCACTTTAAAAAAGTCGATTCAGTGTGGTGCACCGGTAAAGTCAGACGGTGCAAATAAATGCTCCCTTTATAAATCACATAAAAACAAAGGCAAACTTTACTTAAAGAATCTCTGTAGACAAAAATGAACTAAAATCACGCTATACTGACCATTTTCGTATTCCAACGCCTGCAGAATCATTTCCACCTGTACAATAGTAGCAACGAAATCATGATAAGAAACAAGAAACTAAAATTTAAATTGATTCAAAAAGTATAGGATTTTAAAAGAAGAACATATATGTGCATACTTTGTCAAAATCTTTAACAAGATTGGCCTCAATTGAAGAATTGTTCTCATATTCTTCCCAAAGTTCCTTAATCTCTTCAGCTGCAAAGAAATATAGAGGTGATTACTGCCTTTGATTCGACTCGAGAATATAGGAATAAAGACGTTTTTTGTCACTTTTGTTTCATGATTTTTGCCTTTCTATCCCATTTGTTTCATCTTGACACTTCTACCCCTCATCTATGCAATATTTTTACATTTTCACTCCAAAGTGTCAAGAGACAATCAACCAGCATTGAAAAAAAAAATGCATAGATGAGGGGTAAAATGTCAAGATCAAACATTGCGGATAGAAATGCAAAGTCTTGAAACAAAAGGGACTAGAAGTCTCTTTATCCTATAAAATATAGAGTATTGTTATTGGCACCACACTTCAAGCTAGGAGGCTAGGTTCGACTTTACAGAGGACTTTCAACCTCTACAAAATTGAATGTTGAGCTTACGTTTGATTTTCTAGAGGTCAAATGTCCAATGTGGTGCCCCGAAAATAGATTCGACGTGGTGTCATTAACAAGTAATAACTCTCTAAAATATATTAATACACAAAATCAAGGACTAGCATTATACCCCTAGTTCCTCCACCAAGAACCTCACACATTTCACGCAAAGCTGCGCGCTCGAGTCTGCTTTTTTCTGGCTTAGGTACTCCATCTGATGGAGTTATATCTCCAACAATAGCTATACACACACACAAAAAAAAAAAATGAATCAAAAAATTATTAGATCATTACAAAATCAAGAGACAGAACACATAATGGAGTCCATACGGTACAACCCGAAAAAGGCAGTACCTTCTGCAATATCATGAACAATTGCTATTTTGATACACCTGCATCATATTGAAGGGAAAATGTAACGCCTAAATGCGACAATTATTGTAAGATGACATACATATATATATATATATATATATATATATATATATATATATTGGGACATGAACTCTGCTACAACAAAGACAACTACTACTATTGTAGGGCATGCCCACGTGTGAGGGACATGTTAAGATTTTATATGAAACTTAAAGCACAGGATGATAAGCAGAGAAAAACTCTGAGTTCGAATCCCCGTTCATCGTGTACGATATATAGATTTAGAATTATAAAGCATGGAAAATGAGATGACCTTTCTCGGTTAACACCGGGGAGATCACCAGCGAGCAAAGCCATCAAGGACATTCTATACATATGATCGGCTATAGATTCAGGACCCTTTATGTCATGATTGATCCAACCCTTCCTTTTTGTGGTCTACGAATATACAAAATATGTTTGAAACTTCAAGAAATCAGAACAAAATAGAAGAACCATCCAAAAAAGTTTCAATCTTTGTAGCTCCAAAATACCGCAAGAAGAATGCAACTTGATCAAACCATAATAAAAAAACAAAAAAGTTACAGAAATGTAACGAAAAAACAAGGTTTTCTTTCGTAACCAGAATCCTCTGCAGATAGATAATGTAGTGAAAATGAAAGTATTTGGATACGACCGCACAATGTACTAAAGCATCCTGTCGGTATCGAGTCATACAATGTACTACTATGGGCTTATCATGCAGCTGTGAAGGTTCGATCTTGGTGACCAAACCACAATGCAATTCTTGTATTCTTGTCTACTTATCCAACATTCCATAAATCGTTGAGCTTGCTAAAATTATAAAGAAAAGTTTCTAAGCAATTCTGGATATTCCGTTCACCCTCGTCTACATTACCTTAATGGGACCAAACAACTCGCTCTATAGGCATCGATTCATTAACAAGAGTTGAAGGCAGCCATTTCTAACACTATTAAGATTCTTAATTCACGCGCAATAACTTGATCTTAGGCTTCAATTGAACCCGATCCCACCCTCTTTCAAATGCAATGCAATGATGTTAATGCTTAAGTTTCATCAAACACAAATGTCAATTCTGTTTCCACCCTTTGCTTGGCTTCACCTGTAACATCAATACTCGTATTTCTATGCCATTTTCTTACCACCATACCTTCTTTATCGCAAGAGGGAAATGTTCACTATAATGGGGTACTTTAAAGGAACCACACAAAAACAAATGACCTGCTAAAAGTCAATTCTCTACATTCACTTGGTCGATTGTGACAATCGACTGGTGCAATGTCGATTCTAAAGCTCATAAATGACTGTGATAAAAATTGATCGACACTCATTTCTAGAGCTAAAAATCAACCGTAAGTACTCCAGCAACAGCTCAAAAGCTCATGCATTTAACTAAATTTCAGCTCACAATACACTACCTGGCCCAAAACTCTACCACACAATCACAGGGAAGACTAAATTAGGAACACACTAAGCAAATTCAAGTAGCAAAATCAGCACATTACAAATTATTCATGTATAACCAATGAAAATTTTGGGGATTAAAAAAGCACAAATGACAGACCTTTAAACTTTGGCATAATGTGAGAAAATCAATTGTAGACTGAACACCAGGATCATCAGGCAAATGGGGCGAGCTCTTCCACCCGTGTCGTGACCCAGATGGAGCCGCAGCAACAGAATCAGAATCAGGATTGTGGCAATTGACGAAAAAAGCTAATCTTTTCGACAAAGGGTCGTTGAAAAGCGGAATCTTTACAGAAACTCGTTGGAAACAAGGGGCAAACGAAGGACGATTTAAAAGCTGTATAGAAGATAAACGAGTTGATAAAGATGAAGGAGAACATGGGCAGGTTGTAACTGCTACCATTTTCGTGATTCTTGCTCGAAAATGAGTGATGAATTATGCAATCTTCTTGGTTTTAGCAGTCTGTGTTTATCTAGCTGAGCTGATTTCTTTCAGGCAAAAGGTCGAGAACTCCGGGGGCGTTTCAGGGATGGTTCCTGGAAGGTGAGGGCGTAGGTAAAAACAAAGGTGAATGATACGGTGACTAGTGGTCATACATGAATCGAGTCGAGTTAAATATTGGTTTGAGATTCAATTTATATTTAATATACGATTGAACTCGAACTTGTTTATTCGATAAGCAAACTAACTTTATGTTAGAACTTAATAATTTTAGAATTATGATCGTTAATATATTGTTCATGTTCGAAATTTATGGTTTGCATTTTGAGTTTGCCACGTAAACGACTCTCCCTTCCCGGTTTGTTGGTTAAATGCCGAGGGACTCGGCCTCGATCCTGAAATGTCATATAACATGAACATATTCTTACTATTTACCGATAGTAATAAAGAAATTCAACACCTCTATCATAATAAAAAGAATAATACCACAAATAGAGGAAAGTTTATCATGTGACGACCTTAATCCGAATTATAGGCGTCTCTACTAATTTATTAAGGATTGTTTTTTAAAATTTTACGTGTGTCTCGATAATTTTAATAAGTTATGTTTTAAATAAATACATAGCATAAAAATAAATGTTAAATGTTATTACGATATTTTAAATGTGTAACTTTTAGTAAGGATAAAACGGTAAATTTACCAAACTTTATATAAACTCAATACTCCACACCCTTATTTTCGTTTCACCTATTTCAAAGAGTAGTGCGGCAGCTGGAGTGAGAAAATGAGAAGCAAAAAGAAAAGAAAGAGAGGGAAAAAAAAAGAGAGAGAGAGAGGAAGAAAGGAGATTTCCAGGGCAATTTCATCGACGAAATCACAACCTAATTACATCAAAATACTTTTCTTGATGAGAGCTTAATTTTGATACAAATTTCATTCCGATCGAGTAAGAGTTTCTGAAACTCATTTTCTAGATCTAGATGTGTTTTTGATCTTTTCTTAATTTTTTTTAATGTTTTAAATATTCGAAGTGGGTTGCTTAGTTCTTGTAGTTTTTTTTTTTGTGGATCTAGATCTTCTTGAAGCGTTCTTGAAGAGTTTTTGTGTTTTTTTTAGTGAAATTATAGATAAAGGGGTGCTCTAACTGAGATGTTGTTTATTATATAATATTAAGGTTGCACGTCAAAACCGAACTAATAGTTTACGTCGGCCTTAGAGCGATAGCAATGGTTCAGGCAAATATGTCTATCTATTGAGGTATATGCCCACTATATGGCCCACGTTTGGAAGCTTAGAGATATGCCCACTATATGGCCTCGTTTGGAAGCTTAGACAGGGCGGACATAGAATCCGGATGAGAGAGGACGATACTATGGCGAGTGTAAATTTTTAGGAAGGCAAAAAAAATACACAACATACATAATAGTGTATTTTCCGAATCTAGAGAGGCGCTTGCCTGGGTACATCCGCCCCTGCTTAGAGTGAATATTCTGGGTAATGACTTCCTATCTTTTCTCAGGGTATTATAATATTTAAAAAAAAAAATTACAAAATGATAGGACATAAATTTGCAGGAAGAAAGAGATTAAACAAGTGGAATATAAAATATAACTAAATTTTGCTTTTTGTCTTGAAAACCCTTATGTAGGACCCGGATCATCTCCTGTGTAATACACATAGCAGGGGTGCTGTGATGTAAAACGATGTCGTTTCGGGTTGAAACGACGCCGTTTGGTTCCGAGCTTAAAAAAAAAAAAAAAAAACCTTGAACCCACGTCGTTTCTGCCCGAAATGATGCCGTTTCGGACTCACAGCACAACACAGTAGGGGCGCGGTGCAGCAGACGATCTCAATTCCTTCTGTAGCGGCTTTCTCTTCACTGAAGCCAAATGAGAAGCTTTTATCCAAAATGTTTGAAAAACAAAGCCATTACCCTACTATTTTGTTAATAAGGCCTCTGTTATTTTTGAAGTGTCGGTGAAAGCCAAAGAAAAAAGCGTCATTAGGGCACTAGTAGCAGAAACCCTATATGGTGTCATATTCCTAAAATGAAGATAAAAAATAGAGTTTACCCCAAAATAGCTTCCATAGCAGAGTCTCTATCCCTATTTATTTTTAGGGATATTGGATATGAACAGTGCATCCCTACTTGTGGGGATGCACTATTCACGTCTCTAAACATATTTAATTATTAAAAATTATAGGGATAGGGATGCTGCTGGAATGAAATAATAAATATTTAATGTGTATGAATAGGGTTGTGAGGTAGAATATGTATTACTTAATATTATTTGAAATGTTATAGGGATAATGATAGAGATTCTGTTGTGAAGGTTTTTAAATTGAGATGTTGTAAATTAGGGATATATATTATTTTATATTATTTTAAAGATAAAATTTAAGACATTTGATAAGAGTGCCCTTATATATGCTCTTGATTAGTACTATGCAATAATAGCTTTTGTTTTAGTTGTTTCATGTTTGCTGTATTGATATATTATATTTTAGATTATTTTGTGATTACGTCCATGTCTAGAAAAAAAAAAAAGACGTTTGTTTCTTTCTTTTCTTTTTATTTCAGAAAAAGAAATTATTTAAAAATATATATAAAAAGAAATAAATAAGAAATGCAAATGGTAGTAACATGTGTCTATACATTGATACCTGGTGATAATATAATATAAAGTCTTATGTGGTTTGTTATAAAGTTAAATGTATGTGTTTTAGTGATTTTGTCTCCGCACACGGAAGTATTGGAACACTCTACTTTAGCCTAATGTGAGGTTGACTTGAGGCAAATGACTTGTGGGTGTGCTCCCTTGAATTATTAGTTTTCTACTTTTAGACAACGGCTGCTCCCTTGAATTATTAGTTTTCTGTATTTTTAGACAAAGGCTTTTTAGGCAATATGGTATATTTCCATGTGTTTTAGGTCGGTAGAACACCAACAAACAACATTAATGCATGTTTTAAACAGAACTAATATATTTGGAGAAGTCAAAAAATAAATAACTGTAATAAAAGATAACAAATAGTTTAAATTAAGTATAAATACTGAAAACTATTTAAATTCCATCTTTTATCATTTTGTCTTGCTTCTGAATCTGTCTAACCGCATTAATCTTCTAATCATCATCTCCAGATTTATCTACCTAATGAATAATAGTATTTATTTCATTACATTATTGATTTTTTTTTAATGGGATTCACCATCTACCTTGTAATTCAAATTAATTTGTTAGATTTATCTAGTTGATTTCTAAAAATGGATTTGTTCCAATTCAAGAAATCTTACGTTCTTTTCCCTTCTTTTCTTATAATCTTTTGATAAAAGATTTGATTGATAGAAACTTTATATATAAGATTTCATTCTGAGAAGATACAAGATGTCATTGATATAATACTTTGATATAAGATTTCATTCTAAGAAATCGTCTTACGTTCTATCAAAAGAACCTTTCATTCACACAATAAATCATCTTAATAGAACAAAACAGAACAAAAATGAAATATATATAATGTGGGCTTGTGTTTGTAGTTCGATATATATTATTATTTTATTTACTTGAATCGCAATTTGGAGATAATGATTGGAAGATTAATGCTCATAGATAAATTTGGAGATAATGATTAGAAGATTAATGCGGGTAAATAAATTCAGAACAAGACAAAGGATAAAAGATAAAGTGTTACTGGTTTTTGATTTGGACTGTATTGTGTAACTTATGTACTCTCACCTTGCTAGATTTTTTAATAAATATTCTTTTGCTGTTCAAATAAAAAAAAAATAGTGAACATTTCCTATAAGGTGTGGTGGTAAGAAAATGGCCGGGTAAACGACTCTCCCTCTCCTGGTATGGACCAACAAACGGATAAATGCCGGAGAGACTCGGCCTCGACCCTGAAATGTCATGTAACATGAATATATTCTTACTATTTACTAATAGTAACAAAGAAATTCGACCCTGAAATGTCATGTAACGTGAATTTGGAGATAATGATTAGAAAACGTGAATTTGGAGATAATGATTAGAAAATTAATGCAGGTAGATAAATTGAGAAGCAAGACAAAGGATAAAAGATAGAGTTTGAATAGTTTCGGTATTTATGCTTAATTTAAATTATTTATTATCTTTTATTACAGTTATCTATTTTTTTAACTTCTCCGAATATATTTGCTCCTAATATGTTAAGTCTTTCCGTTTAAAACATGCGTTAATGTTGTTTGTTGGTGTTTTACCGACACGAAACACATGGAAATATTACATATTGCCTAAAAAGCCGTTGTCTAAAAAGCAGAAAGTGATAATTCAGGAGAGCCGCCGTTGTCTAAAAAACAGAAAACTGATAATTTAGGGGAGTAGATAATTCATGGTTGCCTAAAAAGCAGCCTCTCTAGCAAACTTCTCTTTATTCATTGTATTATTCTTTTTATTATCATAGAGCTGTTGAATTTCTTTTTTACTATTAGTAAATAGCAAGAATATGTTCATGTTACATGACATTTCAGGATCGAATTTCTTTGTTACTATTAGTAAATAGCAAGAATATGTTCATACATGAACATATTCTTGCTATTTACTATATGAACATATTCTTGCTATTTACTAATAGTAACAAAGAAATTCAACAGCTCTATGATAATAAAAAGAATAATACCACGAACAAAGAGAATTTTGCTGGAGATGCTGCTTTTTAGGCAACCATGAATTATCAGTCTGATCCACTAAATTATCAGTTTTCTGCTTATTAGACAACGACGTCTCCCTGAATCATCAGTTTCTGCTTATTAGACAACGGCATTTTCAGCAATATGTTATATTTCTATGTGTTTCAGGTCGGTAAACAATAACAAACAACATTAACGCATGTTTTAAACAGAAAGGCTCAACATATTAGGAGCTAATATATTCGGAGAAGTCAAAAAATAGATAACTATAATAAAAGATAATAAATAATTTAAATTAAGCATAAATACTGAAACTATTCAAACTCTATCTTTTATCCTTTGTCTTGCTTCTCAATTTATCTACCTGCATTAATTTTCTAATCATTATCTCCAAATTCATGGTACATGACATTTCAGGGTCGAATTTCTTTGTAACTATTAGTAAATAGTAAGAATATGTTCATGTTACATGATATTTCAGGGTCGAGGCCGAGTCCGTGCGGCATTTACCCGTTTGTTGGTACATATCAGGAGAGAGAGAGTCGTTTACCCGGCCATTTTCTTACCACCACACCTTATGGGAAATGTCCACTAATTTTTTTTATTTGAACAGCAAAGAATATTTATTAAAAAATCTAACAAGGTGCTAGAAAGAGTACATAACTTACACAATACAGTCCGAATAAAAAACTAGTAATACTCCAAACAAAACGAACACAAAAAAGTAGGTACATAAATTTCCCATCCCCAGTACTATGACAAAAAGACAAGCCAGAGTACGATTAAGCCAAAGGATGCCTTCTCCAATCCTCCCAATCAATAGTGATGTTCTTCATTCCGGTTATCCAAGTGAAGCAGCAAGTTTGAATAAAAGCGAATGAATTTGCAATAGAAAAAAGGTATCGAGTTGAACACAAACTTATTTCGGACCAGCCAAATGTACCACAAAGTTACCTTTCTAATAGAGTCACATATCCAAAACTTCTCCCCGTGCTGCACCGACGAAGGAATAAAAGCAATAAACCGATCCCACTCCCTGAAAGACGTGCAAGAAATGGAAGTCCTAACTGATATTTTATTCCATATAGCAGTAGAAAAAAGGGAAACAGAGGAAAAGATGAGCCCCATCTTCATCCTCTAAGTTACAAAGAGGGCAAAGAATGTTGTTGGGTTGTACACCTTAGCTTCACAATATTGACGCGGGTTGGCAAACGATTATGAGCAACTTTCCAATTAAAAACATCACTTTTGAAGGGACCAAATTATTCCATCACCAAGCTATTGAAGACCCGCCATTTACATATTCGTTGATTATGAACTTTTTTAGCTTAGCCACAGAAAAACGCCATTGGAGTCAAGCCTCCAAATCCGGTTTTCTGAATCAACTGCATGAAAAAATATATTTCCAGCAAAAGCACACAGGTCAACAAACTCCCCCAACTCCCTACCTCGCAACTCTCTTCTCCATCCCCACTCCCAATGCCAAATACCATCTACAAACACCCCTCTATCAATATTTTTTTTGTTTATTCTCTATCAATAATTAAACAATAATAATTACTCTCTAGACGAAAGAGTCTTGGGAAACAAGTGTCCAACGAGCTTCCCCCACCCAAGAGTCTTTCCAAAATCTGACTAAGTTCCCATCCCCGACCTTCCACCTCAGTGAAGATAAAAGTTTAACCCCTCTTTTTTTGATAGCAAAACCATTTCTAACAATCCCCGTCCAAACCTTTCCACAAAGCCCCCATCATTGCCATACACTCCCTCCTCAGTCTTAAGCCTCCACCACCATTTCGCAAGCAACACAACATTTTGAACCTCAAGCCCTCCCACCCCAAGACCCCCCAACTTTTTGTGTTTAGTAATGGTTTTCCAAGGAATTATTGTTATGTGTCTCTCTTCCTTACCCCCACCCCAAAAGAAAAACGAGCCCTCAATTTTTCTAAGGTGAGAATGACGGTGTAATGCTCTGTTTCCGGATACCAAGCCCTTATCCGGAAAAAAAACGTTCGGCATGTATAATATCAAATAAATCCAATATTATACGTAATCATCTACTACGTCGTATTGTGTTTAGCAAAACGGAAGCTAAAAAGACTCGGCAACCATCATAAATGCTACTAAGAATAGAAATTTCAACAAAACTAAGGATGGAAAGTTCAACTTACAACAACGAAATCCAAAAGTTTTACACAAGTATGATGTCTAAAAAAAGTAAATACAACTGATCTTGTACAAGTCTTGAACTAAAAGTACAACATTTGTCTAGAAAAGAAATAACAACAAAGTCTAGCTCATCAAAAGGACTAAGAGAAATATGGGAAAACATCGTCCAACGGCATCCTCATCACATATCGTCCTCAACGTACTCATGGTCAACCTGTTTATCTTCTCACCCCACATTGTATACAAAAGAAACATGCAAATGAGGTAAGTACATATGTACTTAGATAAGAGGAAGAAGCTATAGTATAATTAAGCTTTACGACGAAGGTTCACATTATTAATTAAGTTGTCTTTATGTGACTGACACGGCTTTAGGGTTCACTTCATGCTCATCAACATGTCGTGACTATTGGTTTCGAACTTAGCTTATCTTTATTACATCCACATTCAAGGGCACTACGCATGGTGTATATCCACCACGAGATATAACTTTTCAACCTATCAGTGGATCACATCGATAGCCACGGAAGTCTATTCTAGTAGACTCCGGTAGTGTACACGTTTGGCGAAGTCCCTCCGCACCTGTAGCATATTCTGATAGACTTACGGAGTTATTCACTTTATCTGACCGCCCACACATCACGATATAGTCAAGTGCCTTACCAAGAACAACATGATGTTTAATCTTTTAACTACACAAGTACGTTTGTTATTAATTATTAACTAGCCACCATAATTTCCCTCACATCTCCTACTCTCTTACTTAGACCACTAGACACGGACGAGCCTAGCGCATTACACGGACAATGATGGATACTAATCCATCAAAGCACAAGCCAATCATATTCTTCTGACGGTCCTGAACTTCAACTCTTATGAAGAATCCATTTGGTGCCTGAACTAAATGCATCGGAAGCTTAATCAAGGCTTGTTCATGTTCATATAACGTTATTAGATCAAGAAATAACATTTAAAACTGGATTCGGGGCTCAAAACAAGCTAAACACCAAAAACTAGCCCAATGCTCATGAATGCTCACCAATGTGCGCGCATTGAGCTTTCTGAACCATTCAAGATGCTTCTGCATCAACAATACGCACGAAATGAATGCCAATGCGCGCGCACAAACGCCCCAGTACTTGTTTCCCACTATATGGTCGGTCAATGCTCATGCATGCTACCCAATGCGCGCGCATTAAGCGCTAAAACTGCCCTAGATGCAGTTTTCTGCACTTTTACGAATCCTAATCCATTCCCAACATGTTTATCAACAAATTAAGCATCAAAACAACAGGAAAAATATATATCTTAGAATACCATAGCATCACATACTTCACTAACAACGATTTAAACATGATTTCTAACATTAAAACAACACAAATACTTAACCTAAACATCATAAAACCTAATTCACATTAGGAAGAGCCTCTTACCTTATTAGCAAGTAATTCCAAACCAAAACCTTCAGAAATCTGCAGAAACTTGATCTTCAACCAAAACTTATGTGATCAACCCCAAACCTTAGATTAGATTTGATCACGTGCTTCTAATACAACAATTCTACGAATTTAGGAAATCTAAAACACCGAGCTTGATCAAAACCACATATAGGGCTAAAACTCATACCTTTACTAGACTCTGAGTTTTTGCTATGAAAACGATCATCTTTTCCCGCTGATTCCGAAACTTCAATCCTTCCTGAAAACCGATAACTGATTTTTAAGAAATTAAAAGGAGTCTCCTTGTCCTCCCTTTTGCTCTCAACGTGAGAGAAGATGAAGCGTTTGAAAAATCTGATTTTTGATTCTGATAACTCCTTCCATGTGTCTTTTTAACAGTGGGGAGTTATTTCCCAAAACAAACTCCCACAAAAACCCATTAATTACCGTTAATTCCAAATAAATACTAATTTTCCATAATTAATTTTTCTTTTAATAAAACTTAAATTCATAAATAATAAATATAATATTTTGAATTTTATAAATTGACACGTCTGTCATTTTCCTAAAATTCGGGATATTATAGACGGCAATAGGGGCATGAAATTTGGAGAAATAGTACAAGGGTAGGCTTCCCAGAAGAGCTTTAATCAATGTTAACCTCCCTCCGGCCGATAATAATCGAGCCTTCCACCCGGTAAAAGTCGATTCTCAATGAAAAATTTGGGGGAATAAAAAAGCACAAATGACAGACCTTTAAACTTTGGCATAATGTGAGAAAATCAATTGTAGACTGAACACCAGGATCATCAGGCAAATGGGTCTAGCTCTTCTACCCGGGTCGTGACCAGGATGGAGCTAAAGAAAGACAAAATAAAATAAATAGATGGTATGATTTCATTGATTCAGAAATGTGCTGCTCCAACATTTTAAATAGGCTCAAAGAACCGGGCAAAATTAGGATTTTAGTCCTCTAACTTGGCCTATTTTGGATTTTAGTCCTGCTCCTGCTCCGGTGAGGAAAATGGTCCTCTAAGTTTGCTTTTTTTTTTGGATTTTAGTCCTATCCGCCGGAAATAGCTGATTGGGCACCGGAATTTTTAAAAATAGTCCTCTAACTAGGCTGCCACGTAAGTGTTTTTTAAAGATTCCGGTGCCCAATCACTATTTCCAGCGGATAAGACTAAAATCAAAAAAACCAACTTAGAGGACCACCATTTTCCTCACCAGAAGCGAGCATGACTAAAATCCAAAATAAGCAAGTTTATATCGTCTAAAATCCTAATTTTGCCCAAAGAACCGTGTGCTTATTATTATCCATATGTGTCAAATAAAAGAATTCAAATAAGAGATAAAATATATTTTGAACTTGAACTGATCTCCTACCCACCATTATCTTTTAATTTGTCGTTATCTTCTTTTACACTCCCCCCTCAAGTTGGAGTGTATGTTTATGACACCCAACTTGCTTAGCAGGTGCTCGAAACGCCTTGTACCAAGAGGTTTAGTAAATAAATCCACAGGCTGATCTTTAGTTCGTATATGCACTTTACACTTTTTCTCTCACGAGATGACAATCAATTTCTATGTGCTTCGTTCTTTCGTGAAAAACTGGATTTGAAGCAATGTGTAGGGCGGCATTATTATCACAGAACAATTGAACTGGTTGATCGTGTGTTACCCCTAAATCCTTTAAATGCCTTTTATCCAAGTTATTTCACAACAAGTAGTAGCCATGGACCGATATTCTGCCTCGGCGCTAGAACGAGACACCGTTGTTTGTTTCTTCGTTCGCCAAGATATAGGGGCTTCACCTAGTAAAACACAATACCCAGTAATAGATCTTCTGGTGTCTTTGCAACTGGCCCAATCGGCATCACAAAAGACCTTTAATTGCAATTGTCCTTTGGATGGTAATAAAATTCCTTGATCTGGTGTTAGTTTAATGTATCACAGAACCTTGTGTGCGGCCTCAAGGAGTGGCTCCCTTGGGTTGTCCATAAATTGGCTGAGCATGTTTACTGCATATGAAAGATCGGGTCTAGTCACAATCAAATATAATAATATGCTTACCAAACGCCTGTACGTCGAAGCACTGGGCAAAAGCTCTCCATCGTTTTGTGTGAGAGCGATACTTTCTTCGACAGGAAATCGTGATGTTCTTGCCCCTAAAAATCCCGTATCTTCAAGAATTTCGAGAGCATATTTTCTCTATGAAAGGCTGATTCCTTTTCGTGATCGTGCAACCTCGATACCAAGAAAATACTTTAACTGCCCAAGATTCTTTAGTTTGAATTGTTTGGCCAAAGAAAGACTTCACAGCTTCAATTTCAAGCAAGTCATTTCCTGCCAAAATAATGTCATCGACATAAACCAAAATGAAAATTACAAGCATTAGCTAATTTAACAAACCATTGTCTTGATGCCTGTTTTAAACCATATATTGATGTATGAAGTTCGCAAACACGAGTCTCCCCCTTTCGTCCGAACCCAGGTGGAAGAGACATATAAACTTCTTCGTCTAGGTCGCCATGGAGAAAGGCGTTATTAACATCGAGTTGATGTAAATGCCAGTCCTCCTTTAAAGCGGCCAAAGCAAGTGGTTCAGACAAGCAGGATGAACAGAAGTGTACAAAATGTAACAGAACCAACCATAACACCAAAAATTGTCGAGCCGAGCCCACCTCACATACAACTTCTGCGGAATCAAAGGGCATACAGCTGATTTTTGCAGAAAGATAAGGACGTTTGTTGGCCAACCTGGCCCCAAATCGTCCAATGAGAAGAGCTATTCCCATTTCCCAGGGTGGATTAACCGAGCAGAATCAAGGATTCCCTTTTTCAACTGATGAGTGTAAGAAACTATTGGACCTAATTAAGCCCTCAGCGACAGTTAATCAAATTTCCATTTCTGAAGAGTCATCAGGTAAAGTTTTTTCTTTTTCAATGGATAAACACGATTGGATTCTTGACAGCGGGCCGGTGTACCGATCACATGGTTTTTAACCTAAATTTACTCAAATTTTCCCAACCTGTTCTAAGTCGATTTGTCACCTTAGCTTCCTAATGGTACACAAGCTCCCGTCACCCATGTTGGAAACTTAGAATTAGCTCCATCTTTTATTTTGGAAGAAGTTTATTATGTACCCAATTTTACTTTGAATCTGATCTCGATTAGTAAACTAACCATGCAAGACTCTTATATTGCCATTTTTCTAAAGAATGCTTGTTTTATCCAGGACCTACGTTCCTGGAAGATGATTGGGACGGACGGGGCTTGAAAAGGGAGGCCTCTATTACCTCAAACCGACCACAGACAAATCGTGCCGTCAAGCAACACTTTCTGACTCCTCCTTATGGCATCAACGCCTTGGGCATCCTTCATCCAAAGTGATGTCGTTATTTCATTTTTCCGAATTAAAAAATAATCATAGTGATTCATGTTTAGTGTGTCCTTTGGCAAAGCAAACACGTTCATCTTTTCCTGTGAGTTCTATTACCAAGCATGGGCCTATAAGAAGAGAGTGTGCCCAACATTTGTTTTTTTGTTTTTTTGTTTTTTAATTATGTTGGAAGTGGGGTTTGAACTCGGGATCTCCTGCTCCAATACCATGTTGCTTTAACGACAAATGTTGAACTTTCTGTTGTTGATTGATGATTTCCATTGACCGCAGCTGATTGCTTCTCATGCCTAAGCACCAAGGAATAAGCCTTCTTTCAGGGATGGTTCCACAAAGGTGGGGTCGATGGAAAAAACCAAGGCAAATGATACGGTGACTAGTGGTCATATATGAATCGAGTCGAGTTGAATATTTGTTCGAGTTTCAATATGTTTAATATACGATCGAACTCGAATTTGTTTTTATTCGATAAACAAACTGATCACTTTAGGTTAGAAACTTAGAATTATGATTGTTAATATATTGTTCATGTTCGAGTCGAAATTAAACGACAACACCTTTCTTTATACGAGTTTTGTTGATGTTTTGTAATGACAAATATGTTGATTGTTTCTTAGTTTTCTTATTGTAAAAAAAAAAGGTATTTAATAAATTAACTACAGGTTGAAATGAAACAAATCAACAAAAATAAAAGTAGTAATTAACTACAGGATCAAGTTCTTCAGTATTCAGTTTTCAATCTTCTAGTAGATGGCCGCCGGCCGGAGTCTTCCAGTAGAAGGCCGGAATATCTCTTCGATCATATGTATTCTTCTATAATGATTTAGCAAGACTGGGACGCTTGACGAATGGAAAGTGAAAATGAGAGCCGCGTACTGGAATGGTTGCGTACTTCGGAATTCGATGGTTAACTAAATCATATAACAATAAAATTTTCCCTATTCCGCGAAAGATAACTTTCCCAAAAAAAAGAAAACATACGCGAATAGCTCACACAATAGAGCCAACAAAGAGACACAAAAACAATGAATATCCAAAAGTCCAGATCTCCTCCGGTGAAGTGAAAATTCGACAATACCGTCAAAAATTGAGAATCACTGCAAATCGAAGTACGAAGTTTTCTTCTGTGATTATTATTATTTATCCAGCCACGGGTAATAATAAGTAACCGCAAGTTATATGGTGAATTACGTATAACTATCCTCGTCCATGAATCTTTCACGCTGTAATCCTTCATCAACCATATATTAAAAAAAGCATTTGGCTGAGTTACAGTATCTTCCCTTAAAAGTAGACGGCCATTCAACACACTCAATTCCAATTCTAATCCCAATTCCAAATCCAAAGGATTAGCGCATTCCTCTAGTAATCGGTGTATCGGCAAAATCTTGTGTTTGTCCGTTCTGAGATCAAACGCTATAATATATGTAATGTTTCTTATCAATACTATAAGCTGGATGATAGCGATTCAATATCCAATGTAAAGCACAATTAACTAAAGCTCCATCCATACGCCATACCGGACCAAGATCTGATTTTACGATGCTCCATGTATTGGATGTCAGACCGTAAACTTCACATTCATATACAAGGAATTCTGGATCAGAACATGTTATCATAACTTTGTAGTTATCGTGAATATCATCATATCCGAAACCATAACAAACTACATAAACATCGTTACGGAGCAACGATCTTTTAGGCAAAACCCAAGATGATTTTGTCGGCGGATTGCATATAGATATGTCATATTCACGATATAAAGCTTCATACGGTCCATACATTATATGCTTTTGATAGCTAATTTCACAAAGTAAACCATTGCAAGAGCCTACCGTCCTTGAATCCATGATTTCGAAACTGGGGTGGAGCCGTTGAAATTCAAAGCCTACTTCCGAGTTTTCTCCGAAGGTGGGGGAAATCCTTTTGGTGTGCGTGTCGGAAAGTACTTGGTAACCTAATCTGTGCGGTATTTTATCGATCCTTGACCAATACGGCAGTTGCAACTTAGCGAATTTGGGCTTGAAATCAAAGCATTCCACCATTTCGATACACTCTTAAATCGATAAATAGATTTTAGTGGCAGTCTAACAAGGATAAAAATCAGTAGATCATCGGAAACATAAGAATTCGGCATTGATACAACAATACGTTGTATTTCTAAGGAGGAAATTCTTTGCTCGCTCTTCAATTAACTGGGCAGACATAGGCGGAAAATTAAGAAGAAGGAAATATAAAGAACCGTGATTGAGAATTTCCATTTATTATGGACTTTGAGTCGGCGTTAAGAGAAGGAAAATTTCCACGTTTTGTATAAAAAAAATTCTCCCATGTGCAAAAGTAATTATTAGGTTGGTTGTTGTAGAAAAAAAACAAATAAATAAACCGCAACCGCCTTAACAGCAAATCAGACAATGACTAGAATATCTAGAAGTTTCTAAACCCGAAACGTAAAGCCCACGCGGACGTGTTCCCCAAGTAATACTGAGAACCAACTCAACAGACACAACAGAAGATCAACTTTGCTGCCCCATTCAGCTGAACCGGTGGCGGACCCAAAAAATTAGTTCAGTGGGGGCCAAATTCTCACTAAAATATGGTAGCGAAAATTTTCTAATAAAAATGTTAATAAGAATAAAGTAAACCATAAAATACAAACATTAGAAATGAGAAAATAAAAAACAAACAAAAAAAGATTAAAAAAATAATCGAAAATGAGCCAAATTCTCACTAACATATAGTATCGAAATTATAAAATAAAAATGCTGATAACCCACCAAATAGACTCAACAGATGATCAACTTTGCTACCCCATTCAGCTGAAGAACACCAGACTCAACAACAGCACATGCAATGCACTGCTGACCAGAAACATGCTTCCATACAAACTCAACTCAACAGAAAACTCAAAGGATGGTTCCTGGAAGGTGGGGTCGAAGGAAAAAAACAAAGGTGAATGATACGGTGACCGGTGGCCATACATGAATCGAGTCGAATCGAATATTTGTTTGAGTTTCAATTTGTTTAATATACGATCGAACTTAAACCTGTTTGTTCGATAAACAACTAACTTTATGTTAGAACTTCGAATTATGATCGTTAATATATTGTTCATATTTGAAATTTATGGTTTGTGTTTTGAGTTTTAATATATATACCTTTCAGACACACGAGCGTGCACGTATACACACATGCGCGAGCGTGTGATTGCAAACATAAACCAACGTGCAAGGACGTACGGAACCAGGGTCGGGTGGGTTAATAAACTATATTTATATAATCAGGTGGACTGGACTAAGACAACTAACCGTGTTTGACTGAATTATATAAGGTTTTTGATGTGCCGATAATGAAAACCGGGTGGGATGCGCACGCCTATCTAGCCTCCCCTTGGGTCCGTCCCTGCCAACGTGTGCAAGCAAATTAAACTAGGGTTTTGTTGTTTAATAAACAAATATAATAATATGTTTGAAATTAGGTATTTTTACTATTATAACAGTTTTATGCACATTTGATCGTGATGTAAGACATTATGATCATTACGTAGGTTCAACATAATTAATCAATGACAGAGCCATGAATTGAATCAGGCAAATTAGAAGATCATATTCAAATTACCAGTAGCATTAAGATGTCCGAATAGATTATGTTGTATTATATAGATCTTTAAGTGTAAGAAAAAAAATTATTTCGGGTGTGCTTATTCTCCATAAGCCTTTTACACGACTACATCTCTGACCATAATTAATAATATAAAAATATATTGTATCACAATGATCGTGGAAGAGCATCAAATTTTACAAGTACAACGTTGCATGGTGAAAAAACTTCAACCTACATATCAATAACTTACACCCCAAGTAATTGGACATTAATAATGTACAAGAAAAGCAAAGAATTCTTCTACAAGCAATATTCCCATTAATACAAGCAAGAGATTTCCCTTTCCCTCATGCCATGCATAATTAATTCTACACAATTTGAAGGCAATAAAATTGGAATAGAGTCACACCTAAGTAACACATAGGAAACCAATTTGAACAACTTAAAACTCAAACAACAAAACACTCACATATGTATACATATATAAATACATACACATCATATATATACAACCAACATTAATTTTATAAGCAAATACTCAAGGGGAAGAAAAAAATATGGCAACTTCGAGAACGCTTCCCCGTCCGACCGGTCGGCCTCGTGCTGGAGTCCGACCGGTGTATGAGGACTTCAAGCCCACCTCGGAGTGGAATGAAGATGAAGATTCAAATATTTTACTGTTAATTCATCTTCCAGGTTAGTTTCAATACTGTCTATTTTTTTTTTTTTGGAAATAATTAATAATAAAAAAAACACGAATAAAGCTCTTAGAATCCTTGATAATGCTTCAACACAGAAATCTTGGCAAATAAAATTTGGTTAATGAATTGTTTATGCTGTCATGTTTTGTATCAAATAAAATGAATGTATTGTGTCCCTTCGGAGACCTCCAATAAAATTAAAACGATACATAGAAGATTAGCATGGCCCCGACGCAAATATGACACACACAAATCGAGAAATGATCCAAATTTTTTAAAAATGAATGTATTGTGTATTGGTTTTTAATGGGTTAATATACAAATCATATCATTTTTTTTATGCATTATCGATATACCACCACGTGTCACTATTGTAGTTTAAAATTCCACAATACTCTTCTAGGTTTTCAAACACGGGATCTGAAGGTGTCAACCGAAGGAAGGAACATTATCAGGGTGCGTGGCTTAACGGCTCGTTGCTGGCAATAAATGGAGCCGGTTTCAGGAGGATTTCCCTGTACCGAGTGAATGTATTATGACCGGAATCCGTGCCAAATTTGATCGTGGGATTCTTACAATCACCATACCTAGAAAGAAGAAACAATTCCAAGAAGCAACCCCTAGTACTACTATTCCTTCCCAAACAACAACAGAAAACCTAACTTCCAAACCTCAACCAACCCCTATTGGAGGGCAAATCCGGCAGCCAACTCCTTATAAAAGAGTTGATGATCCAACGGTCCTCGATGATGATGAGAAATTAACAAAAGAAAATCAGAATACACAGGAAGAAAAAAGACCGACCCTTGATCCATTTCAAATCGGGAAACCAACTCCATTGAAAAGGGCTAATGATGACCAAAGGGTTCTTGATGATCATGAGAGAGAAACAAAAGATAATCAGAAACTTCTAGAAGAAAAGAGGCCTACCCTTGATCCATTTCAAATTAGAAAACCGACTCCAATGAAATGGGCTAATGAAAAAAGGGTTCATGAAGATCACGAGAGAGAAGCAAAGGATAATGAGAAACTTCTAGAAGAAAAAAGGCCAACCCTTGATCCACTTCAAATTAGGAAACCAACTCCAATGAAAAGGGCTAATGATGACAAAAGAGTTCTTGGAGATCATGATAGGGAAACAAAAGATTATGAGAAACTTCTAGAAGAAAAGAGGCCAACCCTTGATCCATTTCAAATTAGGAAACCAACACCAAATGAAAAAAGGGTTCTTGATGATCATGAGAGAGAAACAAAAGATCATAAAAAACTCCTAGAAGAAAAAAGGCCAACCCTTGATCCATTCCAAATTAGGAAACCAACTCCGATAATAAGGGCTAATGAGCAAAGATTTCTTGATGATCAAGAAATTATAAAAAGTAATAATCAAAAGCAACCAATTGCTATCAAACCAATAGTGGAAAAAAGGCCTAATTATAATCAAAATGCTCTTGATGATGATAAACTAGCTACTAAAGATGAAACAAAAATAAACCCTTTAGGAAAGTATGGAAAGTTTGAACATGATCATAAAGTTGATGGAACAAAACATGAAGATAATAATGATGGTAAATCAAGGATTATACATAAAGATAAAGATGATGAGGATGTGTTTTTAAAGAAATCTAAGCAAATAGAGGCAAGTAAGAAGATAGCAAAAGGAGCTAGTTCAAGTGTAAATGATGATCAAATAATGGGGATTAATTATAAGAAGAAAGTTAGAAGCTTTCTTGAAAATGAAAAAAGACAATTGCTTGTGAATATGGGTGTGGCTGTGCTAGTACTTGTGGCTCTTGGTGTGCAAATCTCACACACAATTGGATCATCAAGAGAAGCTTCATCATAAGTTCTTTGGGAGCGTTCAGCGGCACTGTCGAATATTTATCGCTTTCGGGCTGATTCTAGAATATGAAATTGTCTTTAAAACGATTGGCGTTCATAATCAACTGTCAGGAATCGGGGACTTTGAAAATATTATTCGTAACTGTGATACCGGAGGTGTAAGTTGAATGATGCCACTAAAGACGTCCAAGTTCTTTTTATTTGTATATATATATACATCATGATATGTGTAATGGGTTATTTTAATAAAATACCATGGCATATATATGGTTTTGTCTTCTAGTATACAGAATTATCCTTTCTAACATTAATGTCAACACATGCATGTTAACAAAATGTTAATGATAAGTCAAAAAAAAAAAAAAAAAAAAAAAAAAAAACATGTTTTATAAAATGAAACATGCATGACAGGCTATATGTATATACCATAAAACAATAAATATATAAGTTATAATACAAACTCTATTGTCCAAAACAATAGTCTTCCTTAAACTCACTTTGAAAAATGTATATTTAATTTTTTGGTAAGTGAAATTTTTAGGTAGTACAGATAAGGAACTTGTTGATTTATTATGCCCTTAATTGGATTTAAAATGGCCCGTAGCCCATGGCCCATTAGCCCAAAACAGCTGGTCACTAGACCATCAGACAGAGAAGGTAAGCAATTGGGATATCTATAGGCAGACACGAGAAATTTTTTCACCAAAGTAAAAATGATGATCCGTTGGGGTCACCACTGATATTTTTATATTTTTAACATTAAAAATTCATAATTTTCCGGATCCCAGTGGAACATTGGTCCCTTCCCTTAATACATTAGGTCCCCTGCATAATACGACTAGCTAGACCGTAATATTATTGAGACATAGTATCAGTACCGGTGGAGAGTCCCACGATCATACAATCAGCCATCCTCATTCTCTCCATGACCGTAAGTCTTTTTTACAATGTTCTAACGCTCGAGAGACCTTCAAAATTAACCCGGATCCGTTCAACTCACACAAGGACGGAGGCAAGCATGTAGTGAGGGGACTATATAATTATAAGCCCATCCAAAGATTACTTTTTTACATAATTGTTATTATAATCCATCTAAATTCACTCTGTTATATATTAAAAAAAATTATCATCCAGCTCACCCTGACAATTGAACACACTCATTAGCCCATCAGACATTTAAATCCTGATTCCGTCGTTAACACGTATCGAAGACGTACCAAGTCATCATGAATGATACAATAGTTCTAAATCCTCGATAATTAGACACTATAAATTAATGATTTGAACATGTTTTATTTATCAGAGACATGAATGTCTTCTTGGGATTAACAAAAGAATATGTAGAGAGAAAAGAGAAAAGAGAAAAGAGAAAAGAGAAAAGAGAAAAAGAGAGGAAAACCCGGCTTAATTGTGGCTAGTTGTTGTCATTAAACAACAATTATAGTAGGGCACTTAGGGCATCTATAGTAGGGGAAATTTTACAGTATAAATTATCAATTCTCAATGTTTAAAATAATATACATATATTTTTTTTAAAAACATTTTTCAGTTACAATATAAAAAAACACACACACACATATATATTAGAAATATAAAACATATTAACCAACAACATCTTCATAATTATTCTTACAACTTTTAAAAACTCTAAAATAACACATATTTGAATTTGGCGTTTCTATCTATACAATAAAATATTAATTCTTTAACTAGGTCATCATCTACGCGCACACTTATCCCAATACATTTTTATTTCTTGAGGGGTTTATCTCAATACCTATAAACATTCAAGGTATCTTTGTAACATTACGATTAATTACGAGAATATTCTCAATAAATGAGAGCAATAACATGACAAATGAAATAAATTATAAGGGTCCAGGCAAATAATACACATAATATATACAATAGTATGTTTTTTTCTGCTCAGCAATAACATGACAAATGAAATAAATTATAAGGGTCGGGACAAATAATACACATAATATATAGAATAGTATGTTTTTTTCGGCTCAATGAGAAACAGTTGCTCCTTAATATATCGTACATTTGTCCGAGTATATAGGGATAAGTATTCATCTTCCTTCAATAATAAACACACACATAGGTTTCAAGGAGAAGCATCATAATCCTCAAAGAAACAGTTGACAAATTATATAAATGGGAATATATTCTTCTAATAGTTGCTAGATAGATAGCCCTCTTTTTAAGCTATAAAATGAAAAAAGATACCTATTTCCACTACTATAATTTGGTCCCTGTTTACTTTTTTAATTTTCCACTAGGACTGGATATATTATAAAAATTGATCAAATTTTCAAACATGTCAGGCACATATATATACTCCATTTCTGAGGCAATCATTATACTTATGAAAAGTTTAATGCCCTGTACAATTACATTCTTGGGAAATTTTATTTCAATATTGAAATTTTAAACCTAAAACTTAACATATCATTTGACTATGATTGATGCAGTAATGGTAAAACAAAACAAAAAAAACAAAACAAAAAAACATTGGATGTATGATAAATTAAAGATTAAAAAAATGTCACTCAGCTTTCATTTAGTTAATGTCACAAAAAATAGCTTTATCATGGTAAAAGTATTGTACTACTTTAATTTTAATTATTGATTTAGTAAGTAATACTTGGAAAGTAAGTTATTCAAATATAACTCAACCAACTTTGCTTCAAAAAAAAAAAAAAAAAAAAAAAAAAAAAAAAAAAAAGCTCAACCAACTTAACTAGTCTAACCTAATTCAACCAATTATTGTAATTTTACACTCATAGCCCAAAACAAAACCTTTTCTACAGAAGTGTACACACATTTTATAAGAGAGCATCGATACAAAACCAAGATATATTAGCCGTTGATTAATAGCAAACTTAATTGTAAAGACATATTAATTAAGGAGCATCATTTCACACAACACACTATTGTAACCCAACATAAGTCAGAATGTGATTGATTATTCTGACTTAGTTTCACTCAAAACTTACGAGTTTTCTAGATCTTATACCGGTAAAAAAAACTATTTCTTACATTCTAACAAAAATTCAAACAGAAAAAGTTCAACATTCAGCTTAGATTTGGGTCAAAATAAATATAAAATTGAAAGGAAAAAAATTATGATTGCTAAAATATTTTACTGTATGAAAAAATATTCACTTAATTAATTACTCCCTCCGTCCCATTTTATTATTCATATTTGATTTTTTACACGATTAAGAAAAGTGTAATTAAATCTTTGAATCTCATTAAATGATCCAGTATTTTTAACATTTATATCCTTTAAGTAAGACATTGTCATAAATGTAAATATATTGGATCATTTAATGTGATTCAAAACATTAATTTCATTTTTCTTAATCGTGTAAAAAGTCAAACATAACTACCAAAATGTGATGGAGGAAGTATTTCTTAATCAATGGGGTGTTACCCACTTGGAGCAAATTACGTTTATGATTAGGCAGCTGGTATGGCCAAAGCTCTTTTTGGTATAGCCAAGGCAACACTTTACCATTTTGCTTGAGAGGGGTTATTGGATTTTTAGTCCTATAACTTTCCTCGCTTTTGTAAATAGTCATCTTTCCTCGTTTTGTAAATAATAGCTTTTCTTTACGCAGAATATTTTCTCATTCTATAACTTTATATTTTCGGATTTTTAGTTTCCTTTTGCCTAATCATCGCCATGCACTCAGTGTGAGATGGGCAGGTGGTGACAAGTGTATTGTGGGACCCATAAAATATGATGTGGTGATTAAGTGGCATGTGGGGCCCATTTTGAAGAGTTGAAAATAAAAATACGACCGAGAGATTCAAACCATTTGACTTTGGTTCATTTTTCAATCTGCAATTTACCATTACACTACATAGAATGCTTTATTTGAACTAGAACTAACAAATATATATATACCAAGTATTATATGTGAATAAATTCGATACATATGTTACGTATGTGTATATATATATATATATTATGTATGTATATGTATGTATACACACATACACACACACACATATATATATATATATATATATATATATATATATATATATATATATATATATATGTGTGTGTGTGTGTGTGTGTGTGTATACACACGTAAGTATATATTTATATATCTGTATACGTGTATATATACATGTATCTATATATATATACACACGTATGTATATATATATATATATATATATATATATATATATATATATATATATATATATATATATATATATATATATATATATATCTTATATCTATGTACGTGTGTGTGTATGTATATATATATATATATATATATACACACACACACACACACGTATTTATACGTAACATACATAATATGTATCGAATTTATTCACATATAATACTTAATGATTTATATTTTTAGTTCTAGTTCGAACAAAGTGTAGTATAGTAATTGGTAAGTTTGATTGGAAAATAACCCAAAGGTCATGGGTTCGAATCCCCTCGGCCAACCACCTAAGCCATCTCACCGGAGCTCCGGCGATGATTAGGCAAAAAGAACTAAAAATCCACAAAAACGAGAAAAGTTATAGGACTAAAAATCCATTAACCCCTTGCTTGAGATGACAAAAATGTCCCTGTATTTACTTACCATATACTGTGCTTCTTTTCTTTGAAAAATCTTGAATATGCTCCAAGATGGAATGGGTTCAAACGGGATTGTGTTTTTTTAAATTGTGGTGCCATCAGTTGGTCCTAATTTCTATGGAACGCATAGCTTTAATTTGAAGGAGCGGCATCACAAAAGCTGGAAAGGAAATTTAGTTCTGATTTAAGGGTAAAATGGGTAATATAATATCAATATTAAAGTGCTGCTGTGGCTCTACCAAAAAGAGCCCCGGCCATACCAGCTGCCTTTTTCATTTTGCCCCACGTGTGTTTGACTACTTTTTCTTTCCCTCCAAAAACATCTTTAAAATAATGAAAAGATTTAAGAGGAGCGTTAGTGATTGCGAGAGTTTTATGTTGGGAAATTTTTAACTGATACCTCCATTCATGCGGAGGCGTGATGTGACTTTTTTCTTGAAGGGATGGCGTGATGTGATTTAATCGGTACTATTTGTCCTTAAACAAAATTTAAACTGTGTGGTTCAGATTAATGTACTGGTCAAGAATCACTCCATATGGAGTTGAGTGACCACCCTTTTATGTTCATTACACTAAGTAGCAAATAGAATTATTGTTGGACATAAAACATTAGTAATGTCGATTGAATTTTGACTAGGAAAGATATCATTGATAGAATCTTCGGATACTCTCATCTGGGGTAGAATCGGGTCGAGATCTATCTTGTAACATTAACATTAAGTCCTTCCGCCGCAATTGTAAATGTTTGTTTGAAAGCTCTCCAGGCATGAACTTTTTTTATACAATTATTGTAAGTAGGCTATATCAAATGATATGCATTATAATTGCACATTATTACTCTCTTTCAGATAGTAAAAGTGTAAGTGTACGGTGAAAATCATTAAAAATATGTTGTCACAATGAATTACCACGGCGGAGAATTCACAACACAATTTTTTGCATTGCAGTTTCGCTAAACAAATATGGTGTAAGGTATTCAGATGGGGTTTTGTATTTTTTTTCAAATGCTTTCTCTTGGTCAAGTTTTTGTACCTATGTTCCTTCACAAGTTACTGGCAAATACGAGACAAAGCTATGTGATGCTATTAGGAAAGTGACGGTGTGGACTATTTGGATCAAAAGAAACATGTGTATATTCAACTCTATCTCGGCTGTAGTGGATGAGACTTTTGACAATATTACACAATTATCTTTTCAGTAGATTCTGGGCAGGAAAGGAGGCCAAAGGTGTATCTTGGGAGAGTTGGAGATCTAACTCCTTCAATGTTCTTCGAATCGATAGTTCTAGGTGTTCTATAGGGGCTTGCTTGTGTTTCTCTTCCTAGTTTTACTGTGCAGGTCTCTTGTTCGGTGACTTTTTAGGTTTGGTTGTTATGGTCATTTTGATGTAAACGGTTCTGATATTTGGATTTTGTTTAGCTCCTGCCTAAACTCTTTTCTAATAATGAACGTGGCTGTTAAAAAAAATATATAAATAGAAGTATTGCTTGTTGCAAGGGCATCAACTTAAACTCTAGAATGAAGAATCTTGTCCAATCCATTCTTAATTCTGCAACCTACACAAATCTCTTCATCCTATTATCTTCCATTCTTGTTCTAACCCTAACATGGAAGAAAAAATTCCAAGGTCCCAAAATCAAACTGCCTTGGGCCCACCACGGCTACCGCTCATCGGAAACATCCACCAACTGGGCGGAGCTCTTCCGTATGTGGTGTTAAGAGATATAGCCATAAAGTATGGACCTTTAATGTACTTGAAGCTTGGCCAAGTCCCTACAGTTGTTGTAACATCCTCAGAAATTGCAAAAGAAGTTCTTGTCAATAAAGATCCAATCTTTGCAAATAAAGCTAAAAGATTAGCCCTAGAAATCTTATGGTATAACTATGAGGATATGATATTTACTTCATACAGTGACCATTGGAAACAATTGCGTAAAATATGCGTAATGGAGATGTTAAGCAAGGACAATGTTCGATCGTCTTGCTATATTCGAGAGGATGAAATCACGAAACTCAACGACAAAATCCGATCAAATTTAGAAAACCCTATAAATTTAACCAATTTGTTATTTGAATTTACATGTTCAATGACTTGCAGGGCATCATTTGGGAGTGTGTGCATGAATAATGAAATGATGATCAAATGTTTAAAAGAAGGTTTACACTTAGCAGGAGGATCTTATTTGGCTGATCTTTTTCCATCTTTTAAATTCTTGGGAATCATAACTGGTTTAAATAGTAAACTTTTGCAGATGCATAAAGATATAGATTTTATTCTTGATGATGTTCTTGATCAACATAAATTAAACCATGCAAAGAGTAAAATGGGAAATTCAGAAACAGGTGATGAAGATTTTCTTGATGTTTTATTGAGACATAAGGAGAGTGGTTGTCTGAATATTCCAATTTCTGATAAAAATATCAAAGCTGTCATCTTTGTGAGTTCACTTTTTCTTCTTTATTTCGTACATACATACATACGTACATACATAGATATTAATGTATCTTTGCTATCATCAACGCAGGATATGTTGACCGGTGGAATCGCTACATCAGCTGCTATGGTGGAATGGGTCATGTCTGAGTTAATGAGACATCCAGAGATAAGGGTTAAGGCACAAAAGGAGGTAAGAGAAGTATGCGAAGGAAAAAATGATATTGAGGAGGAAGATATCAAAAAAATGACATACGTTAAAATGGTTATTAAAGAAGCATTGCGACTCCACCCGGTAGCTCCAATAATGATAAGATGTTGTAGGGAAGATTGTCAGATCAACGGGTATATCATACCGAAGAATACTCAAGTGGCCTTCAATGTATGGGGAATTGCAAGAGATCCCGGTTCTTGGGATGATCCGAAAGCTTTAAGCCAGATAGATTCAAAGACGGATCTATGAATTTCACGGGAACTGATTTTCAGTTTTTCCCATTTGGCGCGGGGCGAAGGATATGCCCCGGTATTGCTTTTGGTGTGGCTAATGTAGAGATTTTGGTAGCTCATTTATTGTTCCACTTCAATTGGTCTCTTCCGAATGGCACGAAACCGGAAGACCTAGATATGGAGGAGAATTCGGGATAGCCATGGCAAGGATGAACAACCTTAACTTGTTGGCTACATCTTATAATCCATGAGGCATCCTGAAACTTACAACCAAACTTGATTGATGAAGCGCTATATTTTCCTTTTACTTGTTTATTGTTGTTGTTAAAGTAAAAACATTTCCCTACTTTAAATTTATAATTGATTTAGTAAGCAATAATACATGGAATGAAAGTTGTTCACATATATACTCCCTCCGTCCCACAATATAAGATTTTTTTGGTCATTTCACACATGATTTAAGTTAAAACATAATAAATGAAGTTCTTTTTAATATTTCAATGTAAAATAGTGTATTGCTTTCGGGATTGACTAATAATATCAGATTGTTTAGTGTGAAAGTAAAACAATGTATTTAATATCAGATTGGATTGTGAGATGACTTATATTTGGTGACACCACAAAAAAAGTTAAAAACTTATATTACGGGACAGAGGGAGTATAACTCAATGTAATACCCACGTCTTACGTCATTTTCAGATCTACGTAACATTATAAATAGGGATTATTATAGTAATTACAACCAAAAATGCATTAAAACCCATCATGAAAACCGTTTAGTCCCGTTTGGTTTCGGACTGGACTGGATCCATTTGGATCCAACTTAATATTTTATTCATCAACTATCTTATTTACTATTATTTTAATATTTCTCTCACCAATCATTTCACAATCAACAAATAAAATAATATTAACCAATTCATTTTATTCACCACCTACACTGTTCAACCATTACTTTATCAATATAATATTTCTCTCACCAATCATTTCACCAATAATTTCTTCATCAACACAAATTTTAATACAACATTTCAACCTTATAATCATTACTTTACATTATTTTATTTTATTTTCTCTTTCATGACTCAAATGGATCCAGTCCAGTCTGAAACCAAACAGCAGTGCTCTCCTCATATCGAGTCACTTATGGACATATATGGGATGAAAACTCATAAACACCTCTTTTCGCTTTTAGACAACTTCTAGCATTTAGTTTAGGTTTTTCAGACACCATTTTGTTTTTGTTTCAGAAACCAGACAATCATACTTTATATTGCAAATTTGCAATTGTCGCTTATGCATTTCATATTGCGAAAAAGAATTTAGAACTTTATCATGGTCCCGGGTAATTAATTTAGTTTACTTTGATGCTTGTTTCCTTACCTTACTGAGCTTCATATCTCACCACGTACTTTTCATCCTTATGAGTTGCAGGTTCTTGTATGAACCAGATGATTATTAGTTGGTTCGGAAACATAAATTATGTCTATTTTGAGGATGGTACGATTATGACGATGGTCTTCTATGGGAAGATGAAGTTAACAGTAACAGTTCGTGATGTAACTTATGTATGATTGATCTAGTTGTACTTAGTTGATTTATAAAAGATGTGCATCCGACGAATTAGTTTGAAATGGAAATTGTGTATTGGAATTTATAGTAAGTCGTGTCTTTTCATGTTCAGCTTTCACATTTAATTACTCAGCACATCGTATGAGACCTCGTGATTTGTGATTTTTTTAACAACATTCTCGAGTCACGGTCGAACGGTCCGAGTCCTGAAACTACTTGGGTTTTCAGGTCGGGTCATTGCATTCAACGATCTTAACTAGTCTAATTAACCTAATTCGACTAAATTCGTGTCATTTCATTCTTATGGCCTGACCAAAATCGATCTCATTTCTTTCAAGTAATTATTAAGACTGTTAGATCATGTCATTTAAAAAGGTACCAAACTAATTTTTGATTTGCATAATTGTGGGAATAATTATTCTTGGTTTTGTATAAATATGGATTCTAATTCTACAATGGAGTCGATTAATCATACAAACGAGTATATATTGAATTCTGTAATAATCACATTTTATACACATCATAAGACTATACACACCCAAGGTATATTAGCCATTGATTAAAAGCAAACTTAAGTGTGAGAACCTATTAATTAATTATTTCTTACTCATTGGGGTGTTACCCACTTAGAGCAAATTATGTTTATGATTAATGATTATGGTCATTTTGCCCCACGTTTGTTTGACTACTTTTTCTTTCCCTCCAAAAACATCTTAAAAAGAATTGAAAGATTTAACAAGAGCAATAATGATCGTGAGAATTTATGTTCAATACAAAAGGTAGCAAACAGAAATTATGTGGGACAAAAAACTTTAGCATTATTATCAATTGAATTTGACTAGGAAAGATATTAGTGATACGTAGGGCTATATGCGAGCCAAGCTACTCGTGAGTAGCTCGAGATTGATTCGATTCAAAATTCAACTCGACTCGACATAAATCAGTTCGAGTTTGAAATTGACTTGACTCGAAAACTAAACGAACGATACTTGAGCAATGCAATACTCGACTCGACTACTCTCGAGCAAGCTCGAATATATTTATATATACTAAAAAAGCATATATGTATCTCTATACATGTATTTATACATATATGTTATTATTAGATATGTATGTGTATCGTTATATTTTTTTTTTTTTGTTAAGAATCAATGTATAAAATGTTGTGCTTAAGTTTTTATTGATTTTATAATATTTGTATCTTGTGGTTTATCAAATACTTTGCATTAAATACATTTTTTGATACACAATAAAATACTATTTTCATCTTTAATATAAAATATCATATAGTACATGGTCGAAATGACATTTTTTGTTATTATCAAGGGATAAGTTGGATTATTTTTTATTTAAGTTTCGAAACGTATTAGACTCGATAAACTCGATAAAAACTCGAGCTGCTCGATTTCTTAAAACTTCTTTGAATCTCGGCTCGAGCTCAAGTTCGAAATACTCGTGTTCGAACTCGTGCTCAAGAATATTTTAAATTCTTCATTCGCTTAAAGAATACTTGATTTGACTTCAGCATTTACCCCCTAGTGATATGAATCTTCGTGTACTCTTCTGTTTCTTTATTTTCTTCATGCATGTGACCATTTCCTTTCAATTTTGATATGTTACAGAAAGAAAATATTTACTTAGTTTAATTTTATTTTTTTTATGAAAGTCTATCTAGTAACAAATAAAGATTGATCCGAAAAACTTACAGTTGTGTATAATTAAATGTTATTCATTGTCACGGATTTTATGCAATGAAAAATAAACAATTAATAAAATAAATCCGGTATACCCCAATGCAGAGATCGTAGTATAGCGATTAATACCGGAGTCGAATCACAGGGAATCGAGATTGGTCTAGTTCTTAATTTTCCTAAGATTGATACTATTATTATTAAAACCTAAAATAACAAAACGAAAAGTAAACTGGACAGAGGATTGTCAGTCCAAAGCCAGGAAAGATAATTGCGAATGAAAATAACTCTAATCTATAAACTAAAAAGAAAATAAACTTCTAAGAAAACAACGAAAAACAAGGCACAAAGATAATTTCGATTAATTTCAACGAAGAACAAGCATTGATCCACCTATCCCGCAACTTTCAATTTCTACCCTAGATCGTTCAGTGAAGATTTAATAAAGATGTGGATCACCTATCAAAGTATATGAATTCTACTCGTAGATAATTCGCCTATTAATCTTTCATCTCTCGATCTTAAAGATTAACGCTTCCATAACAAAGGTGTAAGATTTCTCAATCTAGCAACCTAGAAATTTAACCTAGCAACTCTCGTTATTTTTAGGTTAAAAATCTAATCTTTACTACGATGATCTAAGTCTAACAACGATTCTCATCAAACGTTAAACACCAACCATGCAAACATCTCTCGATTTAATTGCATAAAAACAAATTAAACATAATAAAGAAACAAACTTAAAATTAAAACTCACAAAACCAACTTAAGAGTTGAAATCAAGTGGCTGCACGATCGGTTTCACATGCTTGTTCAGGAGCTCATATCCAGGATCGAACAAACAAAATATAAAAAAAATATATATATATATATGGCTCGGTCGACCGAAGCGAGAGCACTCGTCGACCGAGTGGTCGGCTTCTCGGTTTTTGTCTTGCCGTGGTTCGTCTCGAGGTAAGTTCTGTGTTGTTCTATCGAATGTCTGCTCCTTTTATACTTGTTCTAGCCGACTTAGGGTAATTATTAGAAAAGCTAAACCCTTTTTTTTAAGTAGCAATTTTATTGAAAGATAAAAATGTTTTTTAAAACTCACAAGCCGAGTTTCATAACTCTTTATTTTTAAATGATTAAAAGGTTTTGGGAAAATAACAAACCGAGTTTTTTAGCTCAAGAAACAAAATCCTCAGTGTAACGATTATTTTTCTTCCTCGATCGTCTACCGGTCATTTGATGAATTCGTTCAAGTTCAAAAGTTTCGTGTTCGATATCCGAATTGTAGTTTTTCTTTTTCTTGATTTTACCAGACAATGCCTTCAAATTCTGTAGAAGCTCTTTATCTTTGTCCGGTGAAGGATCCATTGGCTTGGTGATAGTATTCATTTGGGGAGGGAATCGGGTTAGCCGCCATGAGACGCGTCTTGTATATCTACTACAATGTTAGTAGGCCTTGCATTTTCGAGCTTTTTCTTGTTGTTTTCCGCCTAAATGCAATTCATTGCTTCCATTTTTATCAAGAAATTGTGAGATCTTTTTGTTTGTGTTCATTCCCAAAGCTAAGGGTTCAGGTTGAGTCCTTTATGAGAAAAAGATGGGCCTTCATTGGTGGCACTTAGTTGCACTTGCTCCATTGTTTTTGTCTGAGAGCCTGCAAACTTTCTACATATGTGTTTCTATCCTGCATTTGTCCTATCCCTTGGCTATTTTCACCATGTTCATGACTTGAAAAGGATTTAGAGCGAGTGAGGTCCACAACCTTCGTACCTTGAGTTGGATCTTGTTGTTTGAGTGTGGCTTGCTTTGCACTAAGATGAGAATCAGTTTGCTTCAAATCGGCAAAGCTATCTTTGGCTGCTTCATCAACACCTGTTTTAACCCCTGCTCTTCTTGTTGCTTTGGTCTCCAAATCGACCAGTACTAACTTGCGGATCTAGACCTGAAGCTTCAAAGTTTTGTTTTTGCTTTGAGTATTAATGTCCTTCTTGGGCTTTTAACCTTGCAAGCAACTTCTTACAGATGCCCCGGATGGCGACAATATTGGCAATATTGAGGTAGCTCTTCTTCTAGTTCTATTAGTTGCCAAAAACTAGATGCCTCACCTGTTGTATCCAGATTCTCTTAGGAAGAGGTTTTAGAAGATCAATTTCCACTTGAACTCTCGCAATTGAGGGCCGTTTGAGAGTGGCAAGTAGATGAATCAACTCTTTAGGAGATTACGAAGCTAGATATAATAGCTCTAAGTATTTCGGTTTCATCAAATGTGCAGGAAGTTTAGGCATCAAAATCCAGACAGCACAATCGAGGATTCTACATCAACATGAAAATCCGAGTCCATTTTAAGATTCGTGATAGCTTGCTAGTAACGAACGAACCAACGCTTTTCGAAAGTACAAACCGGATATAGTCTTTTTCTCCACTAAAATTGATAAGAACATGTTCGTGATCTAGTACTAATCGTATAGAAGTTTCAAAACAAAATTTTGAACATTCAAAAATCGCTTAATAACATCAAGTGGAGGCTTACCTTGTGAGAATTTCCCAACTAGAGCATACCGGAACGGAATAGCAAGGTAATCAATGAGCTCCTGCGAAAATTTGATAGCAATTTCGCCTTTGTATGTCGTTATTTCCGGCTTAAGATCTGGAGGCCTCGAAGAGCTTTGAGATAGAACATTAGCGTAGGTTTTCGTAGAAATTGCTGGGGGAGTAGTTTCAGCCATGGAAAGAAAAAGAGAGGAGGTCAGAAATTAGCAGAAATCCGGCGAGATCGTCGGAAAGAAATCATTGTCGGATGATCGGCGGCTAGGGTTTGGAAGAATCGAAAAAAAAAAAAAATAAAGATAATTCCAAGTCTATCCTTTCTGATCTTCTGGACGCACGTCTGGTAGGGTGGACGCTCGTTCACTTTAAGTAAATTTCTTCGAGTCGAGCCGAGCTGGATCAGACGCCCCCCCTATTACTTTTTGGACGCTCGTTCGCCGAATATCTGTCAATCCGGAATCCAATGGCTCTTCCTGGACGCCAGTCCAGGTAGTTGGACGCCAGTCCAAGCTGAACGGAGATAAACGCGCGTTTAGTTCTTCAAAGCTTCCTTATCTTCACTCCAAGTTCAATATGCATCTTCCTCCCTCTATTTAACCTTCAACAGAACATCGTTTAAGCTCCTTCATTGCTGTGCAAGCGTACCTACAAGATAATCAAGGCGTGCAAAATGTAGAACCATATATATTGATGGAAAAATCATCGATAAAAACACGTAATAAGCTCGATTTTGCATTTAAACCAATTTCATATGCATTCTCTCAATATTTCACTTAAACACCTAATTTTCTATAAAAATTAGTAAAACACGAAGGAAATTGTTACGAAATAAAGTCATATAAACCGTAAAAATCACCGTTAACATTCATATTTGCTTCCGCAAGGTATATTTGAGACAAATTCTTTGAGAGCAATTATTCAAATACTATCGAGCACCAAAGGTAGGACATCTCCCAACAATATTTGTTACATCCACTAAAACTCGAACACCAAACCTCTTGATTAAACGATCAAAGCCTCTTTCACTCTAACCAACCTCCGTGAAGTATAAATGTTTTTCATATTGTTGCATATGTTCTTTAATAGAATAGGAAAACATATGTGCTTCAGGGGCGGACCCACATAGGCTGGGGGGCCATGACCCAACTCAAATTTCCGTTTTGAATTTACTAATTTACTCCTCTAATGATATTTCAAACTGTGTATATTATTTCAGACAATTTCTAATGCAACTGTTCATTTAGTTCAATTTGTTAGAAGCATTTAATGACCCTATGGTCATTAGTTTGAAACCTGATAGTTGAGTTTTTTCCGCCACTGATGTGCTTTGTCATGTATTAGCATAAGGCATTGTGTGTTCTGCGGTGTCCTACTTTATGCAAAGTCTCAGAACTTAGGCCAAGTACAGATATTTAAATTATAATGAAACATGTAACTACTTAGATATATCGTCCTTGTTTGGATTAAAATGGTTAACTAAGTTACCATGTTCAGACTATAATAGCCGAATTTCTGAAATAATATCTTACTCAAACAGACAAACCTCAACATTTATACATGATTACTTTATGCAAAATCTCAGAACTTAGGCCGAGTACAGATATTTGAATTATAATGAAACATATAACAACTTAGATATATTGTCCTTGTTTGGATTAAAATGGTTAACTACGTTACCATGTTCAGACTATAATAGCCGAATTTCAGAAATAATATCTTACTCAAACAGACAACCTCAACATTTATACGTGATTAAAGAAAATTGTACCCCTGGACATAACTCAGTAATATCATGTATCAATATATTTCTCTCATTAAAAAAACATGTACATGCTACTTTTACAAACTGGATCACTAAGTCATAACTCTCGATTACATCATCACGAAACTTTAAGGACGTGTCAATGTGATGAATTGGGATCCTCTACCGTGTTGTCGTCTGTTGTATCCGTGCTGTGAGCCCAAAACGACGCCGTTTCGGGCAAAAACGGCGTCGCGTTGATGTTTTTTTTTTTTAAGTTCAGAACCAAACGGCATCGTTTTTGCCTGAAACGCCGTCGTTTCGGATCACAGCAGCCCGTGCTGTGTTCATTTCATAGCAGAGGAGCTGCTTCCCAATGTGATGCCCTTTGGGTTGTGACTCAAATTTAAATTTTTTTTTATAAAGAAAATTGTATATATTGTCACATTCTAACCGTACGGTTGTGACATATATTGCATGATGGACATGTATTTTGGAGTGATGCATTCCAACATTTTGGTACGAGACAATAACCTATATATCATATCATGTTAGAGAAATACTTGTGTGGTGAGGGAATTTGAGGTGAGTGACGGGTGAAACGATAAGAACCAAACAGTTTAAATACATAATATATAAAACTATGTGGTTTGTATGATACCATACGGTAAGAAACCACACAAGTATTTCCCATCATGTTATTACCTAAGAAATTTAGCCTTTGTAGTGGTTGTAATTCTTTGTTTCATTTAGTGCATGAAAAAGCCCCATTAGCCATCATCAAAAAAGAAAGAATTTGACACCTGTAAATCAATCAGTCACCTTTGAAAATATTATTGTCCAAGACATATGCATGTTAGATGGGAAGTTCTATGATAGAGAATTCCTTGTAGGGGAGGCCCGTAGGATATCATCTGGACCATACAGTTTTATTCTACAACTTTACTGTATGGTCCATATAATGCCACATGTCCCTATCTTAGAATTTCTCATGTTAGATTGGGTAAGTATCTGAAAATTGTGTTGCACGGATATAGATACATGGATACGTGTATATGAGATGCGTAGAAGTAACGTAGGATACGAGATTTTTAAAAATATAGGATATATACGAGTTTAGATGAAATATGCGTAAATATTCGAAGTGTAAGGACCAAAAGGGATACGAGTTTAGGGTCCGTTTTCTTTTCACAATGTTTGCCCTCATATTTTAATATTGGCATTTTTGCCCCCTTATCTATACATTTTTTTTTAATGTTTTTAGTCTAAAGTGTCACGTGTTGACAATTTACTGATGAAAATACGACATGAGTCATCCAATGAGACCTTGACACGTGGCTAAACGAACCGGAGATAAAAAAAGAGTAAAAACTACAAAGATGAGGGTAAAGGTGCCAAATAAAACAGAGGATGAAAAATAAATATAATGAAACAAAGTAGACTAAAAGTGTATTTATCCCATAAAACTATAAGGATCAGATCTTAAATATTACAAATCATAAAATTAATCAAATTTTAGTAAATTAAGGTTGTGTTTGTTTTGGGTTTGTTTTATTTATTAGTAGATAATAAAATACGATAAACATGATTGAAGTAATGATTAGAAAGTTAAAAAGGTTTTTTTTGAAATTTATGTAGATAAAGGAATGATTGCTGAGAGAAATTGAAATAAAATGGTATAATAAATAAAATAATGGTAATAATGTAATATTTTATTGTAGTTGAAAATAATAGAATTGTAAGAAATAATTGGTGATATAATATAAAATAAAAATAAAAAACCCAAAACACCCAGAAAGAAACAAGGGCTTAGTTCATTTTGGTAGTTTTTCTTCATTTTCAGTAGCTTTTCATTATTTTTATGGTGATTTTTCTTCAAGTTTCAGCAGGGTTTTTCATTTTCTTCAACTTTCAGCAGGGTTATATCAAATGATATGAATGATGATCACACATTAATTTATATTTTTTTCCACATAATAAGAATCAAAGGGGAAAGCGAATACAAATTTGTGGTTATTAGTGATTTTAAATAAAATAAAAAAATCATAATAATTATAGGATTCAGTAACTCTTACGTAGCATCGTTATGTTTAATTGAGGGGTACGACAATAACTTTTTCCTTTTTAACAAAGACTCAACACCTGGTTACTGGTGAAGTTATACTATAATGCTTACCATTAGGACAATACTTTATTGGTGGTACTACAATAAATTTGGCAAAGAATAAACTTATGAACAAACATTATATATTATGATCGGATTTTCTTCTACTAAAAGAAAAAAAGGAAAAGGGCAAAAAAGAAAAAAAAAAAACAGAAAAAAACATTAAAAAAGAGGAAAAGAGGCGTCGCAAGTCACCGGTTCGATTTTTCTCTGTGGCGTCATGTTGAAAGATTTCTTTTTGGTCGACCTTAAACCCGAGTAAAGTGATTTCTGCTGCAGTCTTAAAGCAGATCGAACTCCGAATTAGTCGAACCAATTGGATCCTAATTCTGGAGGCTTTAAGAAGGGGAAAATATATATATATATATATATATATATATATATATATATATATATATATATATAGTAGGTAGGATGTAGATTTAACCTATGGTAATTGTTCCAAAAACAAAAGTATAAAGTTAAGATACTGATACCTCATATTACCGACTACAACAGATATTTGGTCACTAAAGAAAAAGAAAAGAAATAATAAATCCCGTTTAACATGAATTTATTTGAGTTAAACATTATCCGATAAATGAATTTTAGTTAAAATATTATTCCGATGCAATTGAGATCTGTACAAATGTATGTAGGAATAATCCAATAAGGTGTTTTCATTTTTTCCATGCATTACATTAACTTTTGCTTTGGGAAAATAATCCAATATGGTGTATCAACATACTATCACGTAATCACTTACACAACACTTATATTACAACGAGTGAGATAACAATTTTTTACATTATTAATTATGTTTGACATAAACCAAGATCGATACATACTATATCATGATATATATATATATTTTTTTTGACGGAAAACGAAAGGCCTAAATTCTACGTGAGGGAATCTCGTGCTGGTCAACCATCAGTTTCTGCTGGATGAGGCGCTAGTGATGACCACTAGGGTATGGGTCTTGCCCC
Source organism: Gentiana macrophylla (assembly GCA_026214975.1). NCBI lineage: Eukaryota > Viridiplantae > Streptophyta > Magnoliopsida > Gentianales > Gentianaceae > Gentiana > Gentiana macrophylla. The sequence goes on from CM047806.1 coordinate 149,047,008, forward strand.
ATGATATATATACACTTTGTCATCCGTTTTGATAGAACTGTTATGATAGCTACACAAGAGCTTATTAATTATAATATATATATGTACTTGTAATAAGTAAAAAAAATAGTGAGGGAATATAGGTGGAATGGTGGGGGGAGCATGGAGGAAAGTGACACAGAGAAAAGAAAGAAGAAACAGAGCTGCTTTTGCTTTTGAATGTATTATTCCAATTCCAATTAGGATTGTACTGTCTGTTGACTGTGTTGGCACCATCGTCTCTCTGTGTTATTTTATTTTATTAAATTTATATCATTTTTTTCTTTTTTCTTTTTTCTTTTTACCAAATTTATATCATTTTATTTGCTCAATATTGATAATACGTGCTCGCGAATATGCGGTCCTTCTGTGACTTCCCTCGGTCAGCCCGAGGGTTCGCAAACGCCTGCCAGTTGGCAGCCGCTATTGATGGCCGAGTCAGGAATGGATGTACATAGGAGATAGGGGTTGCAATCGCCCCTCTAAGGTTGGAAAAATATACTAATATATATAAGATGTATTTTATTTTGTCCTTCTTAAATTTATTTTCGCCTTCATATTCGTTTTGTCACATAATATGATCGAATTATAATGGTTTGAGTTTGGTTATTTTTATTTTTAACCAACCCAACCTGAATTAATTATTCTACAAAATAAAATAGTTTCACAATACTCTATTTCCATAAATCCATCACGCTCTACCTCTACGTATAGCCACCTCTTCTTTCAATCACCTCCGTGCTTGTTCCAGGTTGAGGCAAACCTTTCGTGATTCGTGTTCCACTTAAATTAAATTGTTTATGTAAATCGGAAAAAACTGTTTGTCATAAAAATAGCTTCTTAAACAAATTGACATTCTAAAACCAAAACCAAACCGGATCCAAACCTCAACCAAATAAATAGCTTCTTAAACAAATTGACATGCTAAAATCACAACCAAACCGGATCCAAACCTCAACCAAATTTAACCAAACCATTGGCTTCAAAATCATTTTGGTTTGGTTTGGGGTATAAGTTATAACCCCAAACCAACCTGCGCTTTCTGAACCAACCCAAACTAACCCAAACAAACCCATGATCAGCCCTATAATCAGGTTTAACTAATTTAATGCTTGGCTAATTAATTGGGATACCTTGTCCCTCGAACGCGTTCTAGCTGTTTGCTTTTCTTATTTAGCTTAATAATATTGGTTATTTTTTAAAATAGAATATTGATAATATGAAAGGACCCGTGAAAAAAATCCCTCTATGGTCTTTTTGGTATCAAAAAAAAAAAAAAAAAGAAAATCCAATAATTTTCATATATATCACAAAAGCGAAAGTGATTGGCATAATATGTCTTAACAAAGATTTTCACGTCGCATCGCTAATCTCTCTTCTGTCTTGAGATTCTCCACTTTTGAATGCAATGAGAGGTTTCATGAATAAATTTAGGAAAGATTATGACAATAGGACACAACTTGTTGATAAAAGACCAAGAGTGTTACGGTGGCAGGATTGCATTTGTGGGGTAGTAAGAAAATTGTATTACATTGTAATGAAAAACGTTCATTTCATTAAACTCGAAAATAGATGAAATAAAAATTGACACCACTAACTCATACGTACTCGATCCTACCAACCACCCTTATTCACCTACCCGACATACTCACCCCATCCTATCTCAAAGACTTTCCGGATAAGAATTTCTCCTTTAATAAGGTGAGGACATGGTGGGGTTGGGTGAGCTCGGATGATGTCGGTGTAGTGTATGGATGGGGCTGGTAGGGTGAAAGAAGGGGGGTACAGTAGAGCGGTACGCGTGAGGGTGGTTGGAATGTATGTAGACTGTATTTTACTTATCTAAATATCCACGTTTCTAAATAACTATTTACATATAAAAACCTCGGATAGTTATAAATATAAATAATGTTTTCGTATAAAACGAAAACAATATGTAAAAATTAACCTACCGATGGGATTACCATACATAGGGGAAATTTTTAGACCACGTAGAATGTACCTACGTAGGTACACACTACCTAAAAATTTCCCCATACGTAGGCGTGCTGCCTTCAACATCAACTAGTAGTGACTGGCTACAGTACATTTCTCCATAAGACAAGACCAGAGAATGTTATTTTCACATGTTTCAATAGAACTTTATAATAAATTAATGCAATCCCAATGCACTATTGTACTGTAAATATTGTCCATTTGCAATAATTTTACCCCGTTTTTCACCGAACTATATATTCACTATACTAGTACTATCTTGTAATAGTATACTGTATTTATATAGAAAGTACACTTATGAAGGCTGTATGTATTTTAACAATTGTTTTTACAATATTCTAAGTGAAGATGTGTGAAAAAAATGATATATAAATCGGTTAGATTAGTTTTTTTTAACTGAGTATGTGTATTGATTTAAATATTACAAATTTTCTTTTGAAGGTAATATTACAAATTTGAATGACCTAAAATACCTATTGACACATAACCCTAAAAATGTGGATTTTAAGAAGGGCCTAAGAGCAGCCATAGTAATAGAAATGTAGAGATATTCTTCAGATATTCTGTCAGAATAAATTACTTTATTCTTAAAATATAAAATAATGGAGTTGAATTAGATAATTTTTTTAGATATTATCTATCTAATTTCTAAATTTGACAACCACAGAGACAATCTTCTCGACAAAAGTTGTCAAAAGCCGAATTCACCCTTCCTTTTGCAAAGAAAATGCAAAAAAAGTCTGACTTCGCTTTTACTTTAATATTATTTTAATAAATATCCTTAAAAAAATTATTACCATTACAATATCTAATTACACACACATCATTCATACCATCCTTCTACATTTTCCCTCAACTCATCTTCCTACACCTCAGCAAGGAATCCACCAATCTCCTAATTACCACTACTTTTGCTCTAAGTATGTTGTGATCTAGTTAGCCTGTCCCATGAATGATTATTGGGATTATCTATGGGAATAAGAGTTGAATCAATTTTTTTGGATGCACAAGTAAATATTGCGAAGGAAAGAGTTATGGTACGGGCAATAACGGAGTTAGGAATTGAATCTTGGATGAGCTAGTTGATTATATTTGAACAATCGGGTGGGTTCAATTAAGATGTTTTGATGAATTAAGTTACATTATATAAATTTTTTGGTGTAATTTTTTTTTGGCTGGGTGGGCTTAGCCTCCCTAAACCCGGCACTTGCCTCCGTCCCTGGGTACGGGCACAACCTGTAAAACACAACGGGTGACATAACCATCATCTGCACATTTAATCATCATATACCATGATTAACGGTGAAGATGATGGTTGTGTGTCACATTTTACGTCTGTATCATTATTCAAAAGAAAATAGACGTGCAGCTAAGGAAAGGTCTACACTTTAAGCAATGCTCAAAGAGAACAAGTTAAAGAAAGTAATTCATGTAGGGATGAGAAAACATCACAAATTTTAGGAGACGAGTTTGATGTATCTAAATGATATCGCCACCTATGAGTCCCGGAAATAGCCGATTGGAAACCTGCGAGTCGGATGAAGGCCCGCGGCCATAGTGTCGGCGACGCCAACCAAGTTAAGGTCACCATAGTCGACCCCCACCGGAGCCCATAGAGCCTATAAGGCCTCTACCGGCTCAGGGGGCCGACCTGCGACCTTGGACAATAGGTCCATATGAGGGCGCACAAGACTTAACGGGAAGTAGCAGGGAGCAAGAATAAGGCAGGATGACGAAGCTGGCGACCCATGCGATCTTATGAGGTCGTCGCCGAGATATTCAACCCACTTGCCATCTAGATATTTAGTTTTCTTAGCTACTAAGTTTACTTAATGATTAAACTATCATGTGACATCTGTCTTTACTTAGCTCCTAAGCCTCCTCCTCCTATAAAAGGAGAGCTTGTGTAATGAGAAGAAAGAGATATTGTTTCTAATAGAAACGGGCCAAAGCTCTGCAGAAATATCCTCTCTTTAACACTCCTTCCGTTACTCGCGTGCACGCCGGCTAGCATCCATATAATCCCTAACAAATCATCCAGATATCCACTAAATATGCACCGTTGAGCCTCCGTGATAATCTCTAGCATTATCAGAGTTTATGGGTCTCTAGATAATAAATTTTTTCTTCTTGAATTTGACTCCATACTAAACAATCGTACGCAATGACAGATCTAGTGGGCGGATGGGGGCTAAACCCATCCGGTTTTTACTTTCTCGACACACCAAAAATAGATTATATAATACAGTTCAACATTGTTAGTAATCTTAATCCAGTCTATTTAAGCATATAAATATAATCTTTCAGCCCACCTAAACACTAATTCCTGTCTCCCTCTACTCTTTACTCTTTATAGATTTTCCAGTTAAGTTTTGAATCTAAAAGACTTTAATGAGAAGTATTTATTACTATTTTGTCAAATGATAAGAAAATAGTAATATTATTCATAAATTCTTAAGGACAAAATTGGGAACGTCAATAAAGCGAAAGACAGTAGTTACCTTACCACACCCATAAATCAAACATTTTTTTAAACTGCTCCCACTAAAACACACCAAATAAAGTGAAAAATTCTCTCTAGCCAATGCATCACATAAAGCAATTTTCTCATTCTTTTTCTTTTTCTTTTTCTTTTTCATCATCTTTTGATTTTATCCAGATTCTTTTTTTCACAAGTGGGATGCATGTTAACTAATAAGTTCTCCTTTCTTCCATTACCAAAACCTCTTGAATTCTTCGTCTTCTTTTTTTCCTAGTCTTTCTGACAAAAAGTATTTACCCTGTTTTTGCATCAGACTTTTTATGGGCATACCCTTAAAAAATTCACCATAATTTTGCTGTTTTTTTTTGCCTCATAAAATGGTACAATTAGTGAAAAGAAACTGAAGATTTTACAATCATTTGAAAATAAATTTGAATTTCCTCTGTAATAAGAATAATGGTTGATAGAATGGAAATAAGAAGAATATTTGTTTTTAGCTGTTTGGTTTTGTTCAGCTTTTGGGAATGTGCAAATTCTTTGCTTACAGCAGATGGTATCAACCCAGAAGGTAAATACTTAAAATTTTCTATGAATTATTATTCAAAAAAGCTTAATATTGTTAATTAAGTTTTGGGTTTTTTGTTGAAAAATAATTACTTTGGAATAATAATTCAAGTTTTTTTCTTTTTGTTTTTAGTGGCTGCTTTAATGGATATTAAAGATGGTTTGAATGATCCACATGAAGTATTCAATTGGGATAGAAATGCAGTTGATCCATGCAGTTGGGCAATGATAAGTTGTTCAAAAGATAGCCTTGTTCTTGGCATGTAAGTTTTTCTCTCTCTCAACTCTCTCTTTTTCCATATATTTTTGGGTCGTTTTTAGCGTCACCGACACTAAATCTACCCTTTTTTTACATCATAACATAATGGACTTACACTCGATATATATTATTGTATTTAAAATCGATTTTCTGATGGTCAGACAATTAATGAATCGTGTGAAAATCGATTCTCTCTGCAATGGACTTTTATCGTGTGAATTATCAGCTTTATAATCGACTTTTTATCAATTGATTGTTTCCATGTTGACGACACGTTGAACACTGTGTGGTGCTACTAAAAGCCTCCATATTTAACCAAAAAACGAATGATTGGTCCATCGATTACGTAAGAATAGAGACAATGAGCTTATTTTGTGTGTATTCTATGTATAATATCATTAAAAAATGTGAGCCTATTTTGTATGTATTGTGTATTTTGTGTATAATCAGTGCATTTTTGGGAATCAGATCTAACCCAATGGAACATGCCATTGCTCTTCCTGATGAAAATGTAACGCTTCGATCCTGAGGCGGCGCGCAGTAGCCTAAACGAAGTCATAAATATCCGGTCAACGCTTAGACCGCCGTCCTCGTTTGGTCTAAAAGGCTAACCCGAGTTGACAAGACCTTTGCTAAATGAGTCATAAATGTCCGGTCAACTGCTTAGACCGCCGTCCTCGCTTGGTCTAAAAAGCTAAGCCGAGTTGACAAGACCTTTATGTCTCACACTTATATGGAGGTGAGCATTCACTTAATAGTTCCGTCTGATAGTCGGCCAAGACTTGTCCCAGATCGTCCCTACCAGAGGTAACTAGAGGCCATCCTTACACCGTCTTCTTGTACGGTGCTGCGCATAGTTCTGTCTGATAGTCGGCTCTGAATACCATTCAGTAACGCCCCTAGACCCCGGGCCTGGTAGCGCTAAATGAGTCATAAATGTCCGGTCAACTGCTTAGACCACCGTCCTCGTTTGGTCTAAAAGGAGTAACCCGAGTTGACAAGACCTTTATGTCTCACACTTATATGGGGATGAGCATTCACTTAATTTACCGATGTGGGATATCACAGAAAACCCGAGTTTGAGTCTCTTCTCACCCCATATATATAATAAAAAATCTCATCCCCAATTTTTTTAAATCGATGCATTTTTTTCCAATTTGTATATCATTTTTCTTATTAAAAAATTTATTGTTGAGATATGGTTAAAATTTGTGTTGATATATATGTATATATATACACAGAGCAGCACCAAGCCAAAGTTTGTCAGGCACAATTTCACCCAGCATTGGAAATTTAACTCACCTTCAAGTCTTGTGAGTTTAATTTTTGTTTTTGAAAATATATATATATATACATATATATAATGGAAATTGATTTATAATTTTTAATGTCTGAATTGTTTATTTAATAGGCTTTTGCAGAATAATAATATAACAGGGCCATTACCATCTGAGTTGGGGAGGCTTCAGAAATTACAGACAATTGATATATCTGGAAATCAAATTAATGGACAAATTCCTATTTCTTTATCTGACCTCAAAAGCCTTCAATATTTGTAAGTATATATCTATGCCGCGGATACTTCTGTCTCGTAGCTATATATCCCGTATCGGATACGTATCTTACGCGCTAGATACATAGATACACACCTAAAGGGGTAAATTCGTAATTTTCAAAAATTGGATACGGGATTTGTATGTGCATATATGTGAAACCGTGTCGAGAATTTAGTAAATGCCGCCAGATAATGAACGAAAAGATATATTCTGCTGTTAAAAGAAGTAAAAATTACACTTAGTGCCCCCGGTGTCTTCTCCAATTTTATTTGTGCCCCGAATGCCTAAGATTTTTGGATTTGTCACTGTATATAGAAACGATTATATGAATATTTTTTTCGATTTAATTTGATAATATACAAATTATTTTGGGTTTTATCAGGGTATTTAATTAATGGGATTTGTTTAATGCAGGAGATTAAACAATAACAGTCTCAGTGGAACCATCCCAGAATCTTTGATGAATATGACACATTTGACCTTCTTGTAATTTCTTTACCTTTTTTTTTTATATTTAATTTCACAGAATCCCCCTCAAAAAAAAAAAAAAAAAAAAAAAAAAAAAATCACAGAATCAATTTTTATATATGATAACTCATTACTATGTTTTGTATTTTATTTTTCTTAAACTTTTAGGGATTTGTCGTATAATAATTTGAGTGGTCCTGTGCCAAGGTTGCTTGCTAAAACCCTCAAGTAAATTTTCTTGAAAACTTTTGTATTCTATATATGGGCGTTTTTAGTAGAAGACAGTGAAATGAAAATCGGCTTTAAAAGTCGATTCTAATCGACTTTTCTGTTGACCGGTAGAAACTCGGGTTAAGGTGCAGAATCGATTTCTTGAAAAGTGGATTGTTTGAGTGTGATATCACGACAAAACTCGGTGATACGGTGCCATTAAAATGCCCTACTTCTAAGGGCGTTGTTAGTGACACCAGACTTATGGTCGTGACATCACAGTGACAATCGTCTTTTAACAAGTCAATTTTATACGTACCTTGAAATTGACTTTCTGTCAACCAGCAGAAATTCTACTTTTTAAGAAGTCGATTGTTTCTGACTTTTGTTGAACAAACGGTAGAAACTCGATAGTGGTGCCACTAAAGACGCCGTATTTATGTTTTTGATATCATAATTATAATGACTAAGTTTTTATTGGTTCAGCATTTTGGGAAATCCATTGATTTGTGCAACTGGGAAAGAGCCAGATTGTAATGGAACAACACCTATGCCCTTTTCCTATTCACCCAATAATTCTCAAGGTAATTAAGCAACAACATCTAAAACCTTCTTAAAATTTCGCTATCTATCTGTGTATCCTAAGTATCTGGTGTATACTTATGTCCGATACAGAATCGGAACACATCACTAAACAGAAGTATCCGTTCATCATAGATAGACACTATATATGTGTTATTTTCGGTAGAGTTTCGTGAATCGAATGCCCGGTTGCGTGTAATTGTAGACTAATATATATTGTGTTCTTGTTCAGATGTGGAACCATATGTAAGGCCTAAAGCTCACAAAATTGCCTTAGCTTTGGGGACAAGCCTTGGTTGCATTTTCCTACTTATTATGGGATTTGGCATGTTTCTATGGTGGAGACAAAAGCACAATCAACAAATTTTCTTTGATGTCAATGGTAAGAAAATAACCCTTTTGGTCCCTTTTGTTTCACGATTTTTGCATTTTCAGTCCAAAGTGTCACGTATCCAATCAAGTTAATAAAAACATGGCTCGTGACAAAACTGGACTTAAAAGGTAAAAAATGCATAAATGAGGGGTAAAGTGCTAGTATGAAACATCCGGGATAGAAGTGCGAAAAGTAGTAAAACAAAATTGATCAAAAAGTGTCTTTTTCTAGGGATAAAGACATTTTTTGGTCTATTTTATTTCCTGATTTTTGCATTTCTTTCCCTACGTTTCATCTTGACACCGTTTACCCCTCATCCATGCAAGTTTCTACCTTTTCAATCCATTTTATCACTTGTCAAGTTTTTAAGTTTTTATTAGATGGAGTATATTGTACCGTCGATACCAGATTTCTAACACATGGCACTAAGAACTTAAAAAAGAAAGGGAAAAAATACTGCATAGATGAAGGATAAAAATGTCAAGATGAAACATAAAGGATATAAGTGCAAAAATTAAGAATCAAAAGGACCGAAAGTGTCATTATCCCGCAACTTTTTAACAGCTTCAAGTTTGTGAACTGTGTACAATAACTCTTGTCTAATGCAGACCAAAATAATGAAGAATCATGCATGGGGAATTTAAGGAGATTCAGATTCCGAGAACTACAAATCGCGACGAACAATTTCAGCAACAAGAACATTCTTGGTAAAGGTGGATTTGGACATGTCTACAAAGGCAACCTTAAAGATGGCAATATTGTAGCTGTTAAAAGGCTAAAAGACTGCAATGCTGCTGGTGGTGATCTTCAGTTTCAGACCGAAATCGAGATGATTAGCCTCGCTGTACATCGGAATCTGCTACGTTTATACGGTTTCTGTATTACCCCTACCGAAAGGCTCCTTGTTTATCCTTACATGTCGAATGGCAGCGTCGCCTTGCGCCTAAAAGGTACGAGTGTACTTACAGATTAGCTATCAATACAGTCTCAAGTACCGTTGTTAGTAGGAATCGAATCAAATCGAATCGAATTTATGACTTTGTTAGTAGGAATCAATTGAGCCTGGGTTTTTTTAGTCAAGTGTAGCTCTAGCCCGGCTTGAGTATCGACTCGACTCGATTACACCCCTAGTTTTTCATCTTAACCTTCTTGCTTAATTGTTCATTATTAATTATCTTTATATTTGTGCAGCTAAACCACCATTAGATTGGAGCACAAGAAAAAAAATCGCATTGGGCGCAGCGCGGGGCCTACTTTATCTACATGAACAATGTGACCCAAAGATCATTCACAGAGATGTAAAAGCTGCAAACATATTGCTTGATGAATACTATGAGGCAGTGGTTGGGGATTTCGGGTTGGCGAAGCTTCTAGATCACCACGATACGCATGTCACGACAGCTGTTCGTGGTACGGTGGGCCACATTGCGCCCGAGTATCTCTCGACCGGACAGTCTTCGGATAAGACGGATGTGTTCGGGTTCGGAATTCTTCTTCTTGAATTGATCACAGGGCAAAGGGCACTTGAATTTGGGAAAGCAGCTAACCAGAAAGGAGCTATGCTAGATTGGGTAAGTATTTGAAAATAGTGTTGCACGGGTACGGATACGCGAGTATAGATACGTGCATATGAGATACGTGGGAGCAATTAATATAGGATACGGGATACGTGGGTGTGAGATTTTTGAAAATATAATATACGAGTTCGGACAAGATATGCGTAAATATTCGAAGTATAAGGACTAAACTGTACGTAATAAAGCTAGGGATAAAGACGCTTAGGGTCGGTTTTGTTTTACGATGTTTGCACTTCTATCCCCAATGTTTCATACTGGCATTTTTGCCCCTTATCTATACATTTTTCTTACATTTCTAGTCTAAAGTGTCACGTGTCGAAAATTTAACGATGAAGGTACGACGTGATCCATCCAATGAAAACTTGACACGTGACAAAACAGACCAGAAAGGTAAAAAGAATACAAAGATGAGGGTAAAGGTGCAAAAATAAAACAGAGGATGAAAAGGAAAAATCTTGAAGCAAAAAGACAAAGTGTATTTATCCTATAAAACTATACGGATCAAATCTTAAATATTAAGAATCATAAAATTAAACAGATTTTAGTAGTTTTTAGTTCATTTTTAGTAGTTTTTCTTCATTTTCTGTAACATTTCGTTATTTTTCTGATGATTTTTCTTCAAGTTTCAGCAGGGTTTTTCATTTTATGTATTCGAGTTATGGATATGAACGATCCCGTATTTAACTTTTGGAAAATTGCTAGTATTTGGTCAGTATCCGTGTCAGATATGTATCGTATACGTGATAGAAGTATATCCATGCATCGTAAAGTTAAGACCACGTGTTCGTTCATACCCTTCTCTCGAACTTTGTATAAACATCGGACCCTGTATAGACATGATGTTTTTATGCACCGCGTCTCCCTTTTCTTCCTGATTTAGAAACTATATATGAACATCAAATTGATATGCTTTCTTGCAGGTGAAGAAAATTCACCAAGAAAAGAAACTTGAGTTGCTTGTGGATAAAGATTTGAAGAACAATTATGACGTCATCGAACTCGAGGAAATGGTACAAGTTGCCTTGTTGTGCACTCAATATCTTCCAAGTCATAGGCCTAAGATGTCTGAAGTTGTAAGGATGTTAGAAGGTGACGGTCTAGCCGAAAAATGGGAAGCTTCACAAAAGACCGACGCCACACGACGTAAAGCTAATGAATTCTCATCTTCGGAAAGATACTCTGATCTTACGGATAACTCTTCGTTGCTTGCTGAAGCAATGGAACTCTCCGGGCCCCGGTGATGAGTAAGAATTTCCCCTCGCGCATATAGTTTACGAGAGGAAGCTCCAATAAATCATAAATTCTTTCTCGGAAACCCAGAAAGCGTCAGACCAATCATACAGTGACATGTATACCAGGGCAAAACTGTGTTTTTTCTTACGTATACGTTTATGTCCCCGAGTAAGAATTTCCCCTCGCGTATATAGTCTACGAAAGGCAGCCCCGAAAATCGGCATTTCCAGTTGTGGAATATCATTACCTGAGAAACTAAAATATAAATTAGGAGTGTGTATATTTTTTTTTTTCCTTTTATCCTAAGTGTAAGAATAATGGTATGAGGAAATTATGTTGTGCTTTTTTTTTCATTCTTATTGTTAGTTTAGTCCTTACATTTCTTACAGCTTACAATTTGAACAACAATTTCAAGTTTTTGACTTTACATGCTAATTTAAATAGAGGTTTTGATGTTTTTATTTTGCAGCAAACTTTTTTTCTTTGACAAAATGAACCTATATTCATGAGATTGTAGTAGTAATAGTCCTCGATCAATTGCAAAATGGCCCAACGTTAAGGACAAGATTTGTATAACTAACAACTCTAGGGACTAGTAAAAGCCAAAAGACAAATTACATGATCTAAAACAACAAAATACAAACTATGTAGCTTTAATAATAGCCCCCCAAAAAATCAGCATTCTTCTTCTAGCAAAAATTATATGAAGTATGAACACACAAAAAAAAAAAACCAGCATTATGGGCCATTTTTGTGGGACCCTTTATTCGTGGTATCCTGAATTTACCATACACCAAACTGTGTACCACACCCGAATCGATCTTTTGAAAGTCGATTCTTGAGTCAAGAATTAACTTTTAAAAGATCGATTCAGTGTCGTGAATGGTAAGTATACAATCCAGACTAAAACTAGTGTAGAATCCTCTGCATTATCAATCTTCATGTCCATCTTCACCTTCAGAATCTGCACAATAATAATCCCCAAAAAGCCCTCGTTATCGCACTAAACATCGATCCAATCAAAACCAAATAATCACAGACAAGTCGGTTCAGATGGTAAAAACGAGCCATTTCCTCTACAAGGTCATGGGTTCGATTCTTACTACCAATAGCATGACGGTATTGGTAGCTAATCCGTAAGTACCCCTATAAGCACTCAAAGAGCTCGGGGCATGCCCTGGTCCGAGATTGTCACTGGAGCCGACCATCCATTTTTTTATATGTATACATATCTATACATGTATATATACGCATACACACATCCCTTTCTATTTCTATATATATATACGAATTCACGTGAACTTACCAGAACGAACGTCCTCGCTGATTTGGCCCCGTGCCTTGATTTGATTAATGAGCATCCGAAACATTAAAATTCCCCAGTAAATGTGAAGAACAAGTAAACTGAATAAGAGGGAATTGAATATATAGTAATATATTGGTCCATCAACTCTGTGTTTCACCTTATCCATTGTCTCAATAACTTCATAACTACCATCAAGAAAAAAAAAATTAGAGAATTAAAAAGGTGAAAATAACAACCAAAAAAATAAAAATAAAAATGAAAGCATCTCGTGTATATGCGGGACCCGGCCCGGTTAATGGCCGAGTCATTTAAGCCAATCGTATGCAACCTCACATGATTCGGAAATAAGGACAAAGACGCTTTTAGCCCTTTTTTGCTTCACGAATTACACACATCTAATGTTTTATCTCGGCACTGCTACTTTTACTGATTATTATCACAACCTTTAACGATGTTCTATCTTGGCACATTGCGTTTTAAAAGTGCTTAAGGGAACTTGAAAAGAGATACATGCAGTTCAAACCTTGTGCTCCAAAGGATCCAAAGCGGGTAGAAAACAAGACGTAATATCGTAAAAAAGATACGATTTAAAAGAAGAAAAGCGATGCTAGCAAGTGCTTGGCGCCACTGTATTTTCGACATCTTTCCTATTTCCAGAAACTTATCACTGTCATCATGTAGAGCTAACACAACCGAACCAACACGTGCAAACCTGAAAGAAAAACATGCAGTCATTACATTATTAAATGATCTTAATGAATCTCGGGATTTAGGACAACAATCTTAAAATCATGAAAATCACCTGAAAATGTAAGATAATACGATGAGAATGACAGTTGCAACATGATGACCCATCGAAACGCCGAAATCGGAGCGTCTCGTTTCCCATAGTATTAAAGCAAATATGGAATATGTGTAAAATCCACCAGCAAACATATATAAAGCCTTCAATTTTATCCTGAGAATATCGACAAGAAGTTCAGATATAAGAAATCAGACGGTAAAAGTTCTCATAATGTATCCAAATTCAAAAGATCGGATATATAGGATACACGTCTGAGGCAAATTTGCAATTTTTTCAAAGTTGATATGGGGTTCGGATATGTAAAATGAGGAACCATGTTAAAAACCGAAGAAAACAGGCTAGAAAACTAAATCTTACTTGTACTTTTGATCAGGCCAGACTTGAGATCCAGGTCCGACCCAGAAATATTTAGTTTCTGTAAACCAAGGCTCGCCATAAGTGACAGCAACAGCGAATAATTCTGCTGAAAAATAGTAAACGAATTTCCATGCCGATTCCTTGAACTTCCTGATTCTTTTTCTTTGATGATGTGTTAAATCTTCTTGCTTTATATGCCCTTTGCCAAACATTAATCTTCTGCCCAATTTCTGCAGTGAAAGGAATTTCTTTTCATGATTAATGATACAAGAACAGCAGAAACCGTAAGAAAAATCATGTTTATGTGCACTTTATGTGGCCTATCAGACCAAGGACCGTAAACGAGCTGGGATATTTGTGAGTAGCTGAAGATCAGCTTGAAGCAGAACTCGACTTGACTTGGCTTAAATCTGCTCGAACTTGATTTGATTTGAACAATAAACAAGACACACACGAGAAATGCAATACTCAACTCGACTACTCGAGAGCAAAAGCTTGAATATGTATATGCACTTTTATATTTATCATTTATCAAATACTCTATACTGAAAGAATTGTCCTATTAAACTCGATAAGCTCGATGCAAAACTCAAGCTGTGCTCGAGTTTCTAAACCTTTTCATTGAATCTTGGCTCAAGCTCGAGCTTGATATCAGTGCTAGGATTCGAACTCGAGGAAATATCAATAGGCTTCACTCGGTTAGAGCATGACTTGATTCAACTCGACACGTATACACCCCTAATCAGTGGATCCTATCAGATGTTCAGTTGCTGTATTCAGTAACATGCCTACTGTGAAATCCTTCAACAGAATATGAATAACCTAGAACATTTTCAGGTTTTTTCATTATTTCTGCATAATTTTACAAGTTTCAATTTCAAATATAACTTCAACGCACCAAAATTTTCAGGGAATTTCCCCAATTGATATCTAAATTTAAGAGTAGAAAACAAAAAGCTAAAGCAAAACATGGCCAGTATCCAAACTGCAACAAAGCTTAAACACAAAGGATAGCTAGTTAACAGAAAGACTTATACCCTCCACAAATCTAAGAAATCAAAACAAAAACAATAAATACAAGCATAAATCAAAGCCGGTAGAATCATTATAAGAAAAACCCACTAATCAAATGCAAGAAAGTAGCATAATTTACCTCAAACAAGAATCTGTCAAGAAAGTACCGAACAATTGGGAAGAACAGAGCAAAGAGTGGAAGAACTAATAAATCTTCATATGTAGGATAAGATTCTTGCTCCCAATCAATTGAACTAACCAATTCCATAAATCCCATTTCAAAATAGGCCTAAAGTTTCAATCTTTATCTGAATTTTTGCATCACCCTGAAGATCCCAAATCAGAGCTTTGTACAAATACGCATTAGTGCAAAAAAACAGCTTCTGATTTTTACTTACATTAACAAATCACAGATGGGATCAAACTGCAAATTTCAGGTGGTTTGCAGCTTCACATTGACTTCTTTATTTACCAGAACATGCTTTTTGTTATAGAATTCCAACCCAAATTCCTTTTTCTCTGCTTGTTTTTGGAGGAATAATTGTTAAAGAAACGACTTTGTAGAATTGAAAAAGACTTTTTTTTGAGTCGAATTGATTATGGGTTTACTTGTGCATTTGCTGGATTCTTCAATTTTGCAAAATTTGAGTCTGGTCCAACTTGGAAAACGACAGTTGAAAGTAAGAGCCAAACTGGAAAATTCTATATTTCTATTGGAATTTAGGTTATATTTGGTAAATGAATTTTATTGAAATATTATTTGGATCGTATTGGATAAAATTTAAATGATTTAAGTCAATTTAGACATTTATTTATCGAGCCGATTAATCATTAAAAATACTGATTCTCAAATTCGGTTCAAATTTGTTTACACAAAATTGCTCGAGATCGGCTCGATCAAGTTTTAGGTATGCTCAAGTCCTGCTTGATTATGCTCGACAAAACTTTAAGCATTTTCACGGTCAAACTAGAGCTCGAGAAGCTTGAAAAAAATATTAATTCTTAATATGCTCGAGTTTGTCTCGTGAAAAAAAATACAAGAAGATGTATATATTTTAGATATAATATATAATGATCGATAAAACTCGTGAACATCTCGAGCCAAACTTTCAAGTGCTCGAGTTCGGCTCGTTAACTGTAATGAATTGCTCGAGTTCGATTGAATCATATTTGATCAAACATTTCGTGAGTTGAGTGTCAAGCTGCGGTCGACACGTTTTACACCCCTAGTATCGGGTTCATATTGTTACTGACACCATATTGGAGCTACTCTCAGGTCACCACACCACCATTCGAGTTCAAAAAGGCGAATTGTTGAGTTTCCATTCGATTTTCCGGACGGGTTACGAGGTGTAACCTCAACATTTCAATAAGAAAAATCGAATTTAAACTCAAAATTCAACTTTATTGAGGGGTCGAGTGTCAATTTAAGATCATAATTTGTAAAAGAATGCATATCATATGGATCGTTGATCAAACTCTTTCCAATACTCCACAAATCAGAAAAAGCAAAACATAATCAATAAGCTGCGGCTTGGACACGTTTTACATCCCTAGTATCGGGTTCATATCTGGTTCATATTGTTACTGACACCATATTGGAGCTACTCTCTGGTCACCACACCACCAATCGAGTTCAGAAATTCGAAATGTACGTTGAACTTACATTCGATTTTCCAGACGGGTTAAGGGGTGTAACCTCAACATTCAATAAGAAAAATCGAATGTAAACTCAACATTCAACTTTGTAGCGTCAATTTAAGAACTTAATTTGTAAAAGCATGCATATAATATGGATTGTTGACCAAACTCTTTCCAATATTGCATCTAAAAATAAAATAAGAAAAACTCTTTCCAAAAGCCTCAAAGCCAATATTTAGAAAGAAAAAAAATCTTGGATATATTTTCTTTTTTGGGTACAAGCCCCCAAAAGAAAACTACAGCCTAGGCAAAAGAACGCCTCTTAGATCATCCAAAAGAAAACTCCTCAAATAGTCCGGAGGATCATTTAACATAACAAAATTAGTATCAAAAGAGTGCACTCTAGAAGCAAGACAATCTGCAGCACGGTTCCCTTTTCTCAAAGTATGTTGTATGATGCAATTCCAGCTTCTCTTCAGGTAAGTTCTACAATCTTCAATGAGAGGACCTTCACTTGAGTCCCATTCTCCATCATGGTATATTTTCAAAACAATGAAATTCTAGATTTTTCCATCAAAAGTAGAATATTTGAATAGACGTGGTTGATTGTTTTTGCTTACGGCAAATTCATGATGTACATATTTTTTGGTTTTGATATAAATAAATATCCGGTTCCAAAAAAATTCTATTTTTTCGGCTGTTTTGGAATTTTCCAAAAAAACATAAATTGATCATAGTTACCAGAGCGGATTTTTGGCTTTAATGCATAAGAAAAATCGTGATGCATCATGATTCATGCATGCACTATTTAAAAATGTTCTTTTTTTTCATATGTTTTGACATCATATATTTTTTATTTATTTTTATTTTAGAGAAACCTTGTAATTTTATTAGAATGGGAAAAAGAGTGTTACAAGGTTCTTGGGCCCTCCCGGCCCCGGCCTCCTCCAAAAATACACGTGTCTTCAATGTATTTCCCCCACCTCTTTAAAACCCTAGTTCAGAAAAGCAGATGTGAGAGAAACCGAGTGCTAGGGGAATAGCGTGGGCCTGCATACATTGAAAAAAAAAACTATAATAGAAAACAAAACCAAAGCAAAGCCTGGGAGGTGTATCCCCAGCACCAGCACAATGAAAAAAAATACAACTTTAATCAAAAAAAGCTCTCCATGAAGCTTGAATAGACTACCTTCTTATAGCCGCAAAAACAGAGCTTTGTTATCCTTCAACCAGGAAACTCCCCTACAGCCACGTGAGATCAAGCAAAGCCCACAACAAATGAGCCCATAAAATCCAGCAAGCATATATTAATTTTGAGCAGCATGATATATCATTCTTCTTGCAGCAAAGACCAAAAGGACTTCGAACTTGATGTAAGCAGCAGCATTAACTGAAAGCTACAAAAAAAAGAGCACCACAACATCCATTTGCAAAGAATATTCAGAAAGGTTTATGGTATGGGTGTTCACGGATACGGTTTATCCGAAAATCGAACCGATCCGAGGTCATTCGGTTCTGTTCGGTTAATACTCGTGTTCGGTTCGGTTTCGGTTAATAATATAAGGAAACCGAAATTTTCGGTTCGGTTACGGTTAATGCTACAAATTATCCGTAACCGAACCGAATTAAAAACCGAACAATTAACCAAACTGAAAACCGAACCGGATTAAAAAACGAACAATTAACCGAACCGAAACCGTACCAAACAAAAAACTGTAACCGAACCGTTATATCCAACATATATAATTAGCTTTTATAACCAAAATATTATATATTTTTTATTATAAAAATTGCTTATACCCGAACCGTTTATAACCGAATAAAAAAACCGAACCGTTTATTTCCAAATAGAATTGTTAAATTTATTTCGGTTTTCGGTTAACCGAACCGAGCCGAACCGTATATTTCATTTCGGTTCGGTTCGATTCCCTAAAGCAAACGGTTCGGTTTCGGTTACAGATATCTACTAACCGAAAATTTCAGTTCGGTTTCAGTTACGGCCATTAACCGTACCGAACCGAACTGTGGACACCCCTAGTTTATGGGATAGATAGCATCTGCTTTGCACTATTCATGTGCAAATGAAGAGTGCTTCCCAAGTAGAACTGCAAAGCCAAGGGATCCACCATTGAAGTCTGGGGTGGCTCCATCTTCATCCAGCATTAATTGACACTTCAGTCCTATAAATGGACACAATAGTAGCAGCTTCCAGATATACGAGATATGACAAAATCACCAAGTATACAAAAAGAAACAACCTTTTAGCACTCTTCATAAAAATGAACAGCGCTTCCAGTTGTGAAAGCTCTATTTAGTTTCTTTTCTTCTGCACTCTCAATGCTGGGAGATGTAAAGTGTCCCTCAATATTAAGAGACCAAGTGTCCCACTTAGTTGATGGCAATTGAGAAGATTGGTGTCCTGTGTAGAACTAGCAATGTTGGCAAGATGAACTATTGAGATATGATGTTAATTATCTACCTCTCCATCAGCTTAAGCTTTTGGAAGAGATGGTAGTTCAACATGGTATCAGAGCAATGTTCGAACCCCGCTTCCAGCACAATTTAAAAAAAACAAAAACAAGTATTGGGCCCCTCTCTCTTCTTCTAGGCTCATACTTCTCAAACAAAAAAATGAATCAAGTGTTGTGCCTATCTCCCTTCTTATAGACCCACACTTGAGGGGGCGTATTGAGATATGATGTTAATTATCTACCTCTCCATCAGCTTAAGCTTTTGGAAGAGATGGTAGTTCAACATGAACAGCTACTGTATTCCCTTCCCTGTAAATATGAATAACTTGTATATGGAACTGTTGTATTAGATGTTTCAGATCATGAATCTCCTAGACTGGGAACTTTCCTTTCTTCAGCAAGGTGCGGATTAGTTTCAGTAAGCTTTGGTTCTATATCTGGATTAGATCAATCCGCCAGTCTCGTGGAGGTACTTCATGTTTTGACATCACACACACACACACACACACATATATATATATATATATATATATATATATATATATATATGATCAATAGACGAGATATCTCTATTTTTAAAGTAGTTATTTGTTTTTTTATTAGAATATATTGCTTTACATTATTTGTATTTTACATTTATACCCTTGTGGTCTCTCTATATAAACTCATTGTACACAACATTATTTCTTAATGACAATTATTTTGTTATTCATCTAAACCTAATATGGTATCAGAGATTTTTTGATCCCAAATTTTTTTTTTCCGGCTATCTCTTGCTCCCGCCTCCTTCCAGCGGCTATGGCCACTTCTGCCGCCGTCTCCTCTCAGTCCGTCACCTCTGCAGCCGCCGGCGCTGCTGCACATCTTTTTCTGCCGCGGCTGCAGCCCTCAGTTACCACCACCGTTATCTCGCTTAATCCTGCTTTGTCAATGCCCTACAAAACTTGATGGCAAAAATTTCACGGCTTGAAGCTTCAATTGACCACTTTACTCACCGGTCACGGTCTCATCGGTTATGTCACAGGTGCACACACCCTGCCGCCACCAACCATCCCCTCTCTGGTGGGGAGATGACGATCAACGCGCTCACCTGCATTGGCTCCAACAAGATGCCCTAATCCACAATTTACTTTTGGGTTCGGTTGATAAAGAGTTTATGGCTACGATTCAACACACGACAAATTGAAACAAGCTTGGGACACCCTTCTCGACACGTTTGGGAACGAGTAAGTGGTCGTGTTCGACATCTCAAATCTGCGTTTAAATTCTATTACTAAAGGTACAATGTCTATTTCCCAATACTTCTTTGCCGTTAAAAATGTTCTTCGATGATCTCGCGTCTCTTGATGCTAAGGTACTGATGATGACTTGGTTGAATTAATTTTTAAAAATCTTGGTAGTGATTATCGTGGCCTTGTCGGTGCCATTCAGGCTCGTGATGATACCATCTCGATGCCATTGTTACATGAAAATTACTTATGCATGAAGCGTCACTTTTACACGATCCGTCTGTTGCACCCCCTGCGATATCTGCTTTCCTCGCTTACCCTTCCCCGTCCCGCGATGTTTCGACCAATGACCTTATTCCCTTACCAAAGCAGCCTACCTCGGCCTCCCCTCCTATCCTGCTTGCATGGGCCCCCAGTCCTACCGAGACCCCAACCGTATGTCCCTCCCCCCAATCCTCCTCCAAATGCGTGCCTGCTCGTCCCTCTAAACCATATCAAGGCTTCGCCAACTCGTGGTGTTCAGGGTCATGTTGCTACTCGTTGCACCGCTTTACCCTCTACAATAATCTCCCACGTCCACCCTAAACCCAGGCACCCTCGGCCTCCTCGGCCGCCCCATGCCCATGTTACCCAAACTGCTCCTCCTACCAATTTACTCGGTAAGAGACTGATCCTTCTGCTACTTGGATGCTTGATAGTGGTGCCTCTCATCATATGACGCAGGAACTTAATCTACTCTCTCTTCACTCCCCCTACCAAGGTATGGATCGTATTATCATTGGTGATGGTAGTTCTTTGGCTATCACTCACATTGGTTCTACATCTCTTTCCTCCTTCAAATTAAATCATGTGCTTTGTGTACCTTCCTTTCTCGCAATTTATTATACGTCCGAAATTTTGCCAAGATAATTTTGTCTCTATTGAATTCTTATCGATTCGTTTTGGTGAAGGATTTGAAGATCGGCAAATGCCTCCACCAGGACACAGTCGATGATGGAGCCTATGTGTGGTCCTCCGGAGCTCTCTTCGCCTTTTTTCGCTTCCAAGGCTTCTTGCACGCCACTTGGCATCTCCGCCGCGCCATCCTGCTTTTCCTATTATTCAAAATCTTGCAAACAATAATTTTTTAGAATTATCTACTGTCTCACATTCTTCTTGTGATTCTTGCTTATGTAATAAGAGCCATAGGCTCCCTTTTTCGGATTCCACTTTGTCTACTTCTCGTCCATTGGAAGTTATTTATTTCGACGTTTGGTCATCTCCCATTTATTCTCGTTGATAATTTTAAATATTATGTTCTCTTTGTTGATCATTTTACTCGTTACATGTGGATATACCCCCTTGCATGTAAATCTGACGTATATAATACTTTCATTAAATTCAAGCACTATGTCGAAAAACTGTTAGCTTTCCCCATCAAAACCCTCTATTCTGAATGGCACTGAGTACATTAAGTTACGTCCTTTTCTCTCTGAGAATGGCATCTCTCATTTTACTTCTCCCACCTACACCCGCAAAGACAACGGCATCTCTGAACGCCGGCACTTGCATATAGCTGAAACTGCACTCACTCTTCTTGCCCATGCCAAAATACCCGTCACCTATTGGTCCTATGCTGTTAGTACCGCGGTTTACCTCATCAATCGCATGCCCACAAAAAATCTTAATATGCTTTCCCCGCATCTCAAGCTCTTTTCTCAGCCTCCCAATTACTCTAAGCTCCGAGTTTTCGGTTGCCTTTGCTATCCATGGCTTAAACCATACAATCCCCACAAGCTCGCGCCTACATCCAAGCCATGTATATTTCTTGGTTACGCCCTCACACAAAGCGCTTATCTTTGCTATGACATCTCTGAGTCCCGTATGCATATTTCCCGTGATATTCGATTTGTGGAGGATATTTTTCCCTTTTCTAGCATCTCCTCTGACTCCTCCTTACCTCCGTTAACCGCACTCCTTCCCTCTCTCTCTTCTTCAAACCGTGGCTGTCCCTATCTCTCCACCACCCCCACGGCCCTCGCACCACCACTGTAGGCATTTATGAGCCATCTACAAGCTCCTCCTCCTCCTCTTCTTCTTCCTCCCCACCGCCGTCTCCCTCTCCTTCCCTTCGTCCCCCCCCCCCGCCGCCGCACCTCCTCCTCCCCGCCGCAACATCCCATGACCACTCGCTCTCAAAATCAAATCTACAAACCTCGTAAACTCTTTAACCTTCAAGCTCAACTGCACAACCGCTACCTAGATACGGAGCCCTCAACCCTTAAGCAGGCATTGTAGTGTCCGCAGTGGTGTGTTGCCATGTCTGATGAGTATAGTGCGCTTTTTCGCAATGACACGTGGTCGTTAGTTCCCCCTGCTGCTGGTTTAAATATAGTTGGTTGTAAGTGGGTCTTCCGAATTAAACAGAACCCGGATGGCTCGATTGATAAATACAAGGCTCGGCTGGTTACCAAAGGGTTTACGCAACGTCCTGGTTTGGATTACTTCGAAACTTTTAGTCCTGTTGTTAAACCTGTTACGATCCGTCTTGTTCTTAGTATTGCAGTTTCCTTTGGCTGGTTGATTGAGGTCAAGTTAAATTACTAACTCGATGCCTAAATAACCACTAGCAAGTGAACTAGGTTCAATCGCAGTATAGCTAGATAGAGTCGAGGTCGATCCCACAGAGAATCAATTTGTGGATCCTAACTTAAATAGCCAACCTATTTATTTCGTTTGACAAACACGGTCTATGACCAACATAAAGTACGAGAAAAGAAAGACACACTCAAACATATAAACAACATGTAAACACATAACGTAATCAACTGCCCTATTATAACCGTGATCATTTGGATCTAGACAATTTATATGACAACAAAACACATCAACTACTAATCCGTTCATATCTATTTATATTGGCTACGGAGTCATCCTCTAAGCTTGATGTAGCACCGATAGTCACTATATCAACGTGGTATTGTTACGTGACTTCGCCTTTTGGTGCCTCCATCTCATATAACTCACACGCTTACTACTCTAAGGATGCCGATATTGACCGTACACCTCGTCCGGGCAACATTCCTTTGGTTAGGCGTATTTCACAGACGATCACTCAAACCTCGTCCAACTAACAATTACCAAGTTATAGTCTCATGCTAGTTTACGATCTACGTGTAACAAAGTGTGCGCGCAATTCCCTAATATAAACCTACCTAGATAACGCTGAACGTCCAAGATCAATTCCTAAGCCTACCTAAGAGTTTTATATCGGTATTTCCTTTTTACACGTTTTAATTAAATTAAGCGAGTGACGTAGCCATAGCCATACCTACTGAGATAATAAATTCAATTAAGCTAACCTAATCATAAAGACGTGACTGATTAACGGATGAAACAGTTTGACAACTCTCGGTCGACCGAATAGGTGCTCTCGGTCGATCGAGTGACACCTCTCGGTCACCCGAGAGTCTAACTCCTGCATTTACATCCCGAACATATTTCTCAAAGCGTTTCATATACGAATCGGATTATATAGCGAATCATCAGGACATCATATAAACTAATCTAAATACACGTAAATTAAACACACAGATTCATCCGTAGATATTAGGTAGAGGACGTAGGATATGGGATCCTTATAGACAAGGTATCACCACTGCCCTAACGTCATATCCTAGATCTACATCATCTAGATATGAATAACTACTCAAACAATCAAAGCATAATTGGGAAATTGATTACTTAAAAGAAAACAAGATGAAGAACTAGGGCTTACATGTTTGCACCCTTAGCTCCTCCACAAGCCTTATTTGCTTATATGTTCTTATGAATGAATAGTGGTGAATGCATAATAATAAAAAGTACAAAGGACTTGTGTTTATATAGAGCCTCAGCCGTCATAGAGAACCGACTTAAAATGCCGACACTCAACCCTAACCGACTCAAATAATGTGCCGAACTTCTTCGGATCATAGGCCCACTCGGTCGATCAATGCACAAAGCTCGGTCGACCGAGCCTTACACGCCCCTGGGCTTTCTTCCTCTTTTATCTTGGGCTTTCTTAACTCGCCTCGTGATCCATCAAAGCTTCTCGAAGTCCATCCTTGTGCTCCCAAATGAGTTACTACAAATATCACATGAAATACAGTCTGTAATATCAAATAATATAATAAAACCTCTTAATACATAATAATGAATCGTAACTCTCGGCATATGCAAATTAAGCGTATTACGACTTATTATTCCTCTATTATAGCTCCTTTAAACTAGAATCGGGGATAAAGGTCATAGAATAACGGGCACGAAATGACCGTTATCACTGGTCTCTTCGCCAACTCGATGTCAATAACGCCTTCTTACAGGGGACACTAAATGAAGATGTGTATATGTCTCAACCACCTGGGTTTGAGGATGCAACGAAACCCACTTTTGTGTGCAAACTTCGCAAGGCGATTTATGGTCTTAAGCAGGCACCTCGGGCTTGGTACCATGAGCTTAAGTCTTTTGTTCTTACCATGGGTTTTGTTAACTCTGCAGCTGATCCTTCTACCAGCATTACTTTCATCTTGGTGTACGTCGATGACATTATTGTTACAGGTAGCTCCAGTGAGCAGGTTCAGAGTGTAATTGATCAGTTAGGCTCTCGGTTCTCTATCAAGGACCTTGGGCCCCTTTCGTATTTTTTGGGAGTTGAGGTCACTCATTCGACCCTTGGTTTATTACTTACACGCACTGTACACACGTGAGTCGCTCTCAGAGTTCATATGGAGGATTCTAAAGCGGTTTCACGCTTTATGCCACCGACGCCTTTTCGGGTGATCCTA
Organism: Gentiana macrophylla; assembly: GCA_026214975.1. Taxonomy (NCBI): domain Eukaryota; kingdom Viridiplantae; phylum Streptophyta; class Magnoliopsida; order Gentianales; family Gentianaceae; genus Gentiana; species Gentiana macrophylla. The sequence goes on from CM047806.1 coordinate 149,071,953, forward strand.
TTGTTTCTCCTCCTTATGCCGATCCGACTCAAGATCGCCGAGTTTTGGGTGCCTTACAGTACTTATGCTTTACGAGAGTGGATATTCAGTTTGCTGTTAATAAGCTTTCCCAGTTTATGCATGCACCGACAGAGTATCATTGGATGCTTGTCAAACGTCTCTTGCGCTACTTATCTGGCACTCCTACTATGGGTTTACAGTTATATCGAGATTCTCCTTTGGCGTTACATGCTTTTTCGGATTCTGACTGGGCAGGAAACAGGGATACTGGATATCACGACCCTGTCTCTTCTGAGTATGTGCCAGGTTACACCTCTATCTCTGTGTATATTGTCTTCTTGGGCAAAAACGCCATTTCATGGAGCTCCAAGAGGCAACACTCGATCTCGTTCTTCTTCCACGGTCGAGTATAGGTGTGTTATGGATACGGCCGCCGGTTGTTGCCTGGCTGACTTATCTTCTTGCTGATCTTGGCTTTACAGTTACTTCCACGCCCGTAATTTTCTGTGACAATTTGGGAGCACTTCGTCTCAGTGCCAACCCGGTTTTCCACTCTTGCATGAAGCACGTGGCCATTGATTATCATTTCATTCGTGAGCATGTGGAGCGTGGTCTCGTTCGTGTTGCTCGTGTTGCTGCTGCAGACCAGCTGGCAGATATTCTCACCAAGCCTTTGCCACGGTTATCCTTTTCTGCACTTGTTTCCAAGCTTGGACTTCGCTCCACTCCGTCCGCTTGAGGGAGCGTATTAGAATATATTGCTTTACATTATTTGTATTTTACGTTTATACCCTTGTGGTCTCTCTATATAAACTCATTGTACACAACATTATTTCTTAATGACAATTATTTTGTTATTCATCTAAACCTAATATTTTTATTTAAGGTTGTAATTCAGATCGATTCATATATATCTATATATATCTTTTTAAAAGAGTGGCAAATGCAAATACAGGCTTCCACGTCCCATCTTTTCTTCACATTCGGTGCATTGGTTGGCCGACACTATTCTGATTTTCGAGAAAGGGCAGACGTGTCATTTTATGAAAATGTAATATTAGATTTATCTTATTCAGACTAAAGATTTTATTAAGTATATATATATATATCTTATATATATTTGAAAGGAATATTTAACCCGATTATCCATAATTTTGACCCAAAACCAGTTTTTGACCCGTACAGAAAATACAAAAGAAACGGAAAAAAGTATGCCTCCTTAAAAAAACACGGGCCTCCGTATCAATAGAATCACCTCAACCTTTTATGTTAAAAAAAAAGACTTCTCTTTATTTCAACTTTCAAAGAATCGTATACAGCTTCTGAATCTCAGAAATTCTGAGAAGTTGCTGCGGTTTTTTGATTGATGCAAAGTCGATTATAATCTTTTGGTAAGTAAAAGTTCATTGGAATGACTTTGTAAAATTGCTGTGATGTTGCTATGACTACGGATGAATGGTATGTATGTTTATTTACATTATTTCATGCAAGTTTGTGGTGTCCAAGAATTAACTACAATCAATATAAATTTTGATTGTAGTGTCTAAGTTTTGTTCTTGGATGTTGATTGATTATACATATATGTTGTTTGGCTTGATATTTCTAGACATGATTGAATCAATGATGAAACTTGCTGCGTGTTTAATGTTTAATGTTCATTGATCTTGGTGATAAAATCATGTTAATGTTTAGAAATTTTAAGTGTTTGTGTATAACTAATGTTGGGATAAATCAAGTGTTATCTCTTGGAAAACTTGATGTCTATTGTAGTAAGATGTTTTCTAATGATACAAATAGATGGAAATCATGTTGAAGAGATAATGTTTTTAAATGTCTATCCTTGATAGAACATTTGTAATTAAGAGTTTGCAAATCTAAAGAAATTTGGATTTCTGAAAATCTTGTTTTACTAGGTTGAATGCCTAGTATGTAAGATCAAACAAAGGATAGAATAATGACTGTAAACTAAGTTTTGGTGAAACAACTAATAAAATGTTGTTTTGAGTTTTTGACTCCGGTTTGGAAAATTGTGAGTGTAAGGATCAACTTGATTTGAAGTTTTGAACCGGTGGATTGTTGATCCGTGACATTCATGAAATGGAGTCAAGGTTGTCATTGTTAAGAGATTTAAGTATATCCTTTGGCTCTTGAAACTATATAGTTTAAACATTAGTTGTACATGGTTAGTATAATTTGAAATAACTATACATGTATGTTTATTGGTATGCTTAAGTGATACTTATATGTAATGTATGTTTATAATTTGTTTTGAACTTATTCTTTTCGGAAACATGATTAGTATCATGGATTTTCACTTTGATTTTAAGTGAATGTTTTGGAGGAAAAATCATGTTATTGATTTGATAAAGAATGTATCGGTTTGATGAAAGGATACAACTCATTAGAGTTTGTATTCTTTTGAACGGTTATAACTTTTCGCTTAAAGGTAGTAACTTTTCGCTTTTAAAGGTTACAACTCTTGGTTTAAAAGTTGTGACTTGTTTTGAAAAGTTGTGATTCTTCGGTTCAGAAGGATGTAACTTTTGCTTTGAAAGTTTGAGACTTTCCGGTATAGAAAGTTGTAACTCTTGGTTGTAAGAGTTGTAGTTCTTCCGTTTAAGATTATGAATCCTTGGTTGGAAAAGTTGTAACTCTTTTTATTTAATAGATACATCGTTTATTTGCGTTACTTTGTAGTAATACAAGTGATGGTATGAATATTTGCGTTACTTTGTAGTAATACAAGTGATGGTATGAAAATGGTAGTAAATAACTATCGTGTCCTCCAAAAGGTAAATGAAAAGAGTGTATGTTTTAATGAGTTTTATTGAATCTTTACCCCTTCAAACTCAAATTTCTGAACTACTCCTTAATCATCATCCTTAAATGAAAATAACCATAAGATCATGTACGAAATGGGGCAGATGTTCTAAACGTTAGGTACGGATGGAGACGAAAAAGTTGTCATCGGAGGTCGGTTCTATTCTGATTTTCCTTGGTTCCGAAACCTTGCCAACGACACAGAAGCGGATAATGACCGAGATTTGACATTGACGGCGAAATGTTCATCCATTGAAGGAGTTTGAGGCCGTTATTTCACTACCGGAGGGAAGGAAGCTAAAGAAAAGAAAATTCTCAAATTGTTAAAAAATGAATGATTTTGTCTCTTAATTTTTAAACCTAACCCTCTTTAGCTTTTGCAGCATTCCCTAGCTTCTTTCATCGACTTGAGCGATTAAAGATTCATGTAAAAATCATTCCTTATCTTTAACTTTTTTATTTTTTATCTAATCCAATTCCTGATTAACAATTTAATATCTCGATCATGTTACTTTATTTGATTTCCATATCTTCATGTTTTTTTCCTATTAATTTGTTTTGTAGCCCCTTACCATGATTGGAGAGTTGAAGAGTAAAGCAAATATGAATCTTTGAGGATGACGAGGTACAATAAGAAATCCACAATTACTTCCACGCTTAATTGAAAAAAAATTACATTTGTTTTTTTATACTTTTTTTTTTATACTCTTATTAATGTGTAAAATACATCTTTGAATTTAGATGATCAAGCTAATTCATGAGGATTTGAAAGATTACACTGAATACTTTGAAGGAAGTAATAAGTTTTTTTTTTTTCCTTTTTTTTTGGTTCTGAGATGTGATTGAGGAATGATACTAGATGCTCTATGTTGTCCGAAAATGCAATCAACGGGAAGAGGATTAAGGCGTTTAACGAGATGATTAGATCATTTTATGTTCATGTCTCTCAATCCTTAACAATTAAATTAGGTACCGGCGCAACCGGCGCAACCAGCTCACAGCTTTATTTCTGTTTTTTATCACTGAGGTTGATGCTGAAAACATGAGCATCAACATTGTATCAAAGATAATTTTGACGGAAGGGATCGATTTGCTCTTTGTTTGGCCCATCAGAGGAAATTCATTAGATTTGTAAGCAAATTTTGTGTGGTTTTTTCTACTAACTAACTTTTTAACTGTACTCCAGGCATTCTTCTACTGATAGAAGTGTTGAGACAAATATGAGTGAAGCCTTGCATTTGCATTTCTTAACGAAAACTAAGCAAGTTGTTTGGGATTACGAAAGAAGATTGGCTTAGACATGGTATGAAGGAATGTAATTTTTTTTTTAATATAAAAATAAATAACTTTATTGCTACCGATGTTTGAATGCAATCAAAATTTTTGATGCTAAACATAAAAAGGTTGAATGTCAATTAGGTGCCAAATTTAGAATTCGGGTTTTGAGTACCATCATTTTAAGGAAATTGAGAAAAAATGTGGTAACTTTTCTCAATTTTCTCTAATTAAGTTTGGTTTGCTTGACAAGGAAACTAATAGGATAGTCTCACGGCAATCAATTTGTGTTGGGTGGAAAATTAGCATGTTAGTGTTTCTTTGTGAAGTACTTATGCTATTTATTTTTGGTAACTTTCCAACTTACATTTGACAACGCAAGTCATGCCAATGTAATAGCATAAGTATCTGCCTCAAATTTTCTTTACACAATTATTGGATTTTAAATATGTTCTTTATTTTGATTTCATGCGTTAGTCTGCCCTAAATTTTTATTGCATGTTTCTGTAACCTCTTAAATTGGTGCCTTTTTCCCATGCTACGACAATTCTTGAACAATATACAATCCGGGACCTACCGAAACAGAGCCTGCAGAGTGGGAGGAGAACTCGAACATCAGGAATGCATCGGAAGCATCTTTCCCAAAAGAGGAAATGAAGCCTTGCTTCATAGTTATTGACAAAGGTGGTTGTGATCCTATTTTAGGTAACCCAAATAGAACTCATTCCAAGTTGTTTGTTTGGGAACATGACCTCAGGGAAGAATGGGTTCATACAAGTCACAAGTGTTATATGTTGTGATATCAATCACGTTTCTTTCTCCATACCTCTATCCATCTAATTCGCAGGTGTTTCAAGATTTGCATTTGAACTCTTTTATTCAACAATTTGATGCCAAAGCTAAAGCCACGCATAGCAAGCAAAATTAACTTTGGTTTTTCCCCTGTCTTACTGCTTATTTTGATCAATGGATAGGTGATGTGACATTGTCTTTTAATATTCAGCATGTTGCAACGATTTCTATGGTTAGAAAAATGAGCACACCTCTGAATCAGTTTCGAAGTCTGTACAACGTCGTTTTGAAAACATCGATCGCATGCTGCCCACTGCCCGCTGCTTCCGCCACACCATGTAATTTTTGAATTAATTGTTAGAATAAAGAAACAGCTTTAAATGTGAAATTCTGATGAAGGTGAGCTGATCAATTACATCAGTGGAATTGTATGATCAAAATCCTACGTTCTTTTGGAGGCTTTAGATTTTTTTTTTGGGCCGTCATCTATATTATAGACCCATATATATTTAATCTCCCCTGCCGTGCATCGCATGGGTAAAAAGCTAGTATCTATATCTATATATATAATATATAGAGGAGGGGATTTAACCCAATTATCCGGTTTGATCCGCTCCATACCCGTTTTATTTATAAAAAAAACAAATATATTTATAAAAAAATAAACTGAATCCTACCTAATAATAATAGAGAATCTCCCAAAATATTGAATACCTTTATTAGAGAATCACCCAAAAAAATTATATTTGAAAGTAGTCCTCCTTAAAAATAACTCCTTCCCGTAAATTGCTCAATAACAACTAACACGTGCGAATTTTGAGCAACAAATATATTTATATAAAAAAAAACTGAATCCTACCTTATAATGATAGAGAATCTCCCAAAATATTGAATACCTTTATTAAAGAATCACCCAAAAAAAAATATTTGAAAGTAGTCCTCCTTAAAAATAACTCCTTCCTGTAAATTGCTCAATAACAACTAACACGTGCGAATTTTGAGCAGATAATATTTTCTTACGGCCTTAAAAAATTCAACTTTCAAAGGTTGAAAGCTAATCTCAACCGAAGAAATATCGTGTTCCAACAACCATATTAAATCTCATACGTTGCCGGCTCTTCTTTCTCAATCATGGCTTCGCCAAGATGGGTCCTCATCATCAACTTTTATACTCTCTTAGATTTAAGATTTATCTGCAGGTGATTTAGCCACAGATAGTTGATGTTTAATTTTACTTTTCTTAAAATACTTAGAATTCCATGATTCCGTGAATTATTGTCTAAATTTTATGTCGTTTGGTGATTTTTACGATGATTTGGAGTTTTTTTTCCTTGCCATGATACTATTATTGGGAGTGGATACTTAAGGGTCAAGTTTTTTTTTAGCCTACTTTGTTGCAAGGGTTTTTAGTTTTCCATTTCCTTAAAAGAAAAACAAAAAAAATGCAGGATTTATAGTCTAATTAAATTTTTTTGACAGTACAGTGACTTCTAAATGAGGAAGAATTGGTGAGGCAGGTATTTACGATTATCCAGATGAAGTTCAACCAGGTAGAAACTGATTACCAAGTAAGTCATGTGCAGTGACGGACCTACATACAGCCAAAAATACACTAAAATTTATACGATACATATAGTTTGCCCCCCCTTAAATTATTTTTTTTGCCTTGAAAAATTTTATTGCCCCCCCTTACCCGAGATCATGCGTCCGCCCCTGGTCATGTGAAATTTGTCGGAAATAGCTATTAGAATGTACCTTAAGATAAATAACCAGATGGTTGGACTCACTAATGCTTTTCATTGTCAGCACTTACTGCTCAGGCGGAAAACGGTATTTTTAGACAATTGCTTGACCGTAAAATAGATAGTTTATTTCACTGATTTGTTATTGATTTTTGTAGGATTTTGCCTAATTATTCACGACTAGATGGTTGGCCTTGATTATGAGTCCTAGATAGACGGTGGATAAATTTCAGTGGCACACTACATTAATTCAACTGCATGCAGCTACATGCGGTGATTAAATGCATAGTTTGCCGGTAATTTTGTGTTTGATATTGACTTGATAAGTTGTGTTCTTTTGGGGTTGAAAAAAAATGCAGCAAGAATTGGGAGAACTTGGATAATGAAAAAGAGAACAGGGATATGAATTGAAAGCTGGAATTGGAAGAACTTGGTGGAAAGAAAAAACGACTTGGAAAACAAATTTAGTGATGTTAGTAAATGGATTTACGGTGAGTAATATGATTATGTTGTTTGTTTTTCAAATGCTTATCTGTGCTAGAATTTAACTGATTGCTTTTAGGCGGTGTTCTTTACTTGCAATTGGTATGTGTTTCACATCGGAGCCCAAAGCATTTAGAGGCTGGAATGAAGTTGGCAATTCAAAGACACATGATCACGAGACTGATAATATATAGTACCCTCTTCATATCCTTTAATTTTGCTATGTGATACCGGCTTTGCTTTGCATTATTACAAAAATAAAATTTAATATTAAAAAAAACAAGTTTGCTCTTTTTGTTTTTTAATCTTCTCAAAATATCGATACTTACATTAAACCGAATTGCAAGTTTCGTGAACTGGAAATTGTAATTATAAGTAGACACAAAATGTTATTTTATTTACATTCTACTTTTGTTTACAAAAAGAAGTTTTTTTTTCCCTCCATTCGTTTCCCCCGTTGCATAGAATATTATATTATTTACGTTGATATTATCGTGATTATTATTTTTTTCCTTTTGAATTCTTAATCAGTTGTCAATATGCTTCTATGACACATCTTTTATTAGCATCATAACTTCATACAATAGTTCCAATTCACAAGTTTATGGTTGGATTTGCTGTAAAATAAGAAGTTGATTTTTTTTATGGTACCTCCTTTAAATAGATTCGGCTGAGAAAAATTCTTTCAATTTCGTATGTGGAGAGTGCCGGTAGAATGGTTAAAAATTCTTTGCATTCATACGACACCTCCAAAGATGAATACCTCTTTCTGCTGGTGAAGAGAAAAAGATTGGGAAAGTGTTGTTGTGTGCGAACATATTTCTAAAGAAAAATCCATTGTTTTTATGCTTCACGTTACGTTCTCCCCTTTTATTTGTTTCATTGGTACACATTTTGGTGTAATGCACATAGGATGGTTATGGATTTTAGCTGGGAAACCTTAATTCCACATTGGTACCGAAACCGAATTTGGAATCTACTTTTTTTTTTATCCTTGCTGATGTATTATTATTTGTGTTTTTTTTCAGGAATTGATTTGATCATTCCACAGAATGTATTATTTAGATTGTTGGTTTTAAATTTTAACATTTTGTTATTCTTTATTTTTCTCTTTTCATTTTTTATTTTTTTTACATTCAAGAAGTTGCTCCATTCCATGGATTGACCATCAAGAAGGCCGTAACTGCAGTATTGAATGTTATTTCCACATTGTTTCGATTGCTAACGAAGCTCTACAAAGATGGCAAGTTGAGAAAAGACATTTCATATATTTCTTTACCATGAAATGATAGACACCTTTTGATTCTTAATGCATAATGTAAGGCATAAGCCGCATAACATTTCATTGGAGATGGAATCCAAATAGATCCCCACATGTGTAGGTTTCGATTGATATGTTTCATGCATGTTTGAGCAATATTGTATTCAATTATATATTTTCCAGCATTAGATGTTCTTGCACACCAGAAATGTTGTGGCGATAGGAGTTATAGCATCTATTTGTAGGTATAGGATATCCAATTAGGTACTATTAAATGTAACACATTGTTTAATTTTGTAATTAATGTGGAATTAGATGCTAACCGAAATTAAATACAATATTGCTCAAACATATCAATCGAATTAGATATTTCAATTATGGCACATGTTGAAGAAATGATTGAATGAAATTAAGGGACGTAAATTTTTTGAATTACCAACTCTTCTCAAAAAAAAAAAAAAAAAAAAAAAAACACAAAAGCCACAAATCCAATATTTAGAAAAAGTTTTCTTGCATATATATGTACTAGTAACAAACCTGTGCTATGCACGGATAAGTTATTTTAAACTTTTTGTAGGACAAAATATCATGTTTATATAAGTATGCAACATATTTGAGAAAATAAAACAAAAATGTTCAAAATTCATTATAAGTATAAATACATGTAAAGCATATTTCTCCCTTGTTTCATCAGTCATTTGCCATTTTGCCACATCTCCGTCCTTTACAAATGCTTGTTACTGTTCAACCGGCCATTTGCTGAACAGTCCACTATTATTATGATTTATGTTGTTCTTGCTCTATTCAACCGGCCATTTGTTTAACAGCCCCTGTTAAAGATCAAATGCCTATTATTATGATTTATGTTGTTCTTGCTCTGTTCAAACGGCCATTTGCTGAACAGTCCCCTATTATTATGATTTATGTTGTTCTTGCTCTATTCGACCGGCCATTTGCTCAACAATCCCTGTTAAAGATAAAACGCTTACTGTTGTATTAAAATCAATTGGTTGTAGTAAATGTGCTACTATATTTCTTATACATTTAAGAGTGTGGCAATCTGTCCCAACACCCCCCTCAAGTGTTGGCAAAACCGGCCATTTGCTTAACAGTCCTTGTTAAAGGTCAAACGCTTACTACATAATACATTAGAAGAGAAAACACATTGTTAATTAAGTAGTTGTAAGCCGTGTACGTTAACCGCCATGATAAAGATGAAGCGATGCAGTTCTAGGCCTTCATGCGACACGGAAGGTTTCATCATTCTGCACGCACACAAAAAAAATTGACAAAATTTGGATATCTGTGAATCTGCACACCAAAAAAAAAATAAAAAAAATCACTAACCATGATCCAATTACAGAACAGGGCACGAAGCATAGCCAATCACGATTCACGATCTTCCTTTCCAGTAGGGCGGTGACGTTTAAAGAGCACGGACATTTGGACCTGAGATGTAAGCAGAGAAGAATTGGCATGGTGATTCACAAATCATGTTTGAAATTTTATAAAAATGTGTTCCGGTGTTTATATGGGGAAGAAACGGAATATTGATTATATTGTATGATCGTTGTTTTTCATATTTTATAAACATGATCGAGTTGTCCCGGCATCCATTCACATTCTTTTCTTAGATCAAGTGTTGTTTAGTTGCATGCAAGCCATAATTTTAACTCTAATCTAACACAAATTTTAGGTTGGTCCATGTGCAAATCCTACTTGATGGTCCAGAGGCGTAACTACCACAAATTTTGAAAAATAAAATAAATTAAAATTACTTTTATCATTGTATTAGTATTTGTATTAATATTAGTATGTAGTTTGTCCTCTTGTTTAATAAAATGCTTTGTATTCTAGTGGTTTAAAAACAACATCTTTTTAGTCTCAATAATTGTAGGTCATAGGTTCAAATCTTGCTATCAACATTTTCTTCTCGTTGTAGATACAATCCCGGAATCAGGATTTTTTATTTATTTATTTATTTTCAGTTTTGCAGTTTATATACCAAGACCACCTTAATTTTTTTTTTCTTCAGTTTTACGGTTTATATACCAAGAACACTCTGAAAAAAATTCCTTTGATTTAAAACTATCATAAGTGTAAAGAGAAGTTGACACACCCAAAATATTTGTGTAACACGAACACTCAAGGCCGATTGAAACTCGAATCAAACCTGATTTCCTCGTACAAATTACAATGTGTTGCACATAAGGCTTAGAAACAACCACCCTATCGTGCATTTGGTATGCCCCTGCCCTAACTTGATTGAAATCTCATATCCACATAAAACAGGGTGCATAAGCCAACACACAAAAAAAATAAAATGAAATAAAACTGCAATTTTACCTTGAAATCTTGCCAACATTTGTCATTGCCACCAAGATCCAAATACACACATTATGTCTCTATGGTATCAAAGAAACAAATAAAGAACTTGACCGCAGCATTAAAGGAAAGGGTCACAATCAAGAGCAACTGAAGAGGCATCCTAAATACAAAAGAATACACACGTACCGACGTACGTATATCATCACTAAATAAAAAAATTCAAATTAAAAAAAAATCATTAAATAGAACAAAGGAACAAACAAGCAAAAAAGCATAACTAAAAATTGTTGGAGAATGAGAAGCGTGGTAAGGATAGAGCTGACACCGACAACCAATTCGTTGTTGGCTCTCGACGTAAAGCGGTCAACTGAGATGTGAATTCAATGGCAAATATCCGTGTGAGGGCAATCCCAGCAGAAGCCCTATACGGTGCCCTATCCCTAAAATGAAGATAAAAAATAGAGTTTTCATCAAAAAGCCTCTCTGCAGTGAGTCCATATCCCTATTTATTTTTAGGGATATGAATAGTGCATCCCTACTTGTGGGGATACACTATTCACTGCCCTAAACATATTTAATTGTTAAAAATTATAGGGATAGGGATAGGGATGCTGCTGGAGTGAAATAATAAATATTTAATGTATATAAATAGGTTTGTGAGGTAGAATATGTATTATTTAATATTATTTGAAATATTATAGGGATAATGATAGTGATGCTGTTATAGAGGTTTTTGAATTGAGATGTTGTAAAATAGGGATATGTATTATTTTATATTATTTTAGGGATAAAATTTGGGGTCTCTGCTGGGAGTGCCCTGAAAGTGTTAAAGGCTTGAGCATTTAACATTCCTCTCGATCTCCCTCAAACGTCATAAACGATTTGGGGAGTACGTATGGATGAGTTCGTTAGGATTCAAGTAGGATTTGGAGTTTGCTGATTGATTGAGATGGTTATGATTTGAATTTGAATGCAAAAAGATACATCAGTGGAGTTGGATTTTTTTCTGGAACAGATTTTGTTGAGGTTCTGTTTGATGTTAATAATAATAATAATAATAATAATAATAATAATAATAATAGCTGGGGAAAGAGAAAAAAAAAACGGATCAGAAGTGGGTTCAGGGTGTTTAGATTTTTTTTTAACACTTCTTATTTACAGCTGTTTTTTTTTTCTTTATCGTAGATTATCTTTTTTTTCTTAAATCACCATTATCAGGCGTTTTTTTAAAAAAAATTTATAAATATTATTGTTTAGATTTTTTATTAGGTGTTTAGATTTTTTTTAGTAAACACTTCTTATTACGGCTGGCTTTTTTTCCAACTCTTTGAATTACCAACTATTCTCAAAAAAAAAAAAAAAAAAAAAAAAAAAAACACACACACACAAAAGCCACAAATCCAATATTTAGAAAAAGTTTTCTTGCATATATATGTATTTTTCTTCTTTTGGTATATTTTCAAACCAAAAAGTTCTTTTGTCTTGGAATTTTCCCTATAACATAAAATTGATGCCTGCACTATTTAAAGTTGTCCTTTTTGTTCATTTGTTTAAAATTTTAAATTGTTTTATCATATATATTTTAAGAAAAAAAATGATAGGTTTATATAATTTGATGTGCATAAAAAGATATAATTAACGATCAAGTAGGTCGAGGTGTTTTTTATTTTTATTTTTTCTTATAGTTCACAACGTGTTTATCTTTTATATTTTATAGGTTTTTGTCAGCAAGGACATATTAATAAATAAAACAGGATCTAAGTACACTGATAGTTAGAAAGGACAAAACCTGTGTAAATTTCCTAAAACACCCTTAACCTAATAATTCTATCCCTAAAACCTATTTTTGCAGCCATCTCCCTTTTTTCCCATTTCTTTTTTTTGAACAGGTATGGATGCGCAGCTATATTGAAGGCTTCAAAGCTGTGAAAGAAAGCTGCCATTTTTGACCGGATTGATGTGTTCCGGCGACCGGATTGGTGTGTTCCAGTCAATTGAATTACAGGCGGAGGAGCGACGCAAGAGTTTTCAGGCTGGGAAAGCCACCTCCAGCATCGTCCCAACAACCTCGTATCAGCATCAACCAATTCTTGCAAGTGATTAGGGTACAAGCCGCTTTCGTCTTGGAAATCAAATATTAAGCTCTTTCTCCACTCGACTGATAAAATTTGGAATTGAGATCATAAATTATTGTGGACAAAGAGTTGCAGTCGAAGGAGGTTTCGGGAATAGGAATCACCGATCTGCTAGATAAAATGAATTTGCTGCGGTTAAAATTTGGATAAAATTTGTTTGCTGTATGCCGCTGCGTTGTTGCCGGATTTTGGCCTCCGGTGGCTGCTTTGAAGAAGAACGAAGCTAGTAGCAAGATTTTTTTTTAATTTTTTTTTTATGGGCTGTTATTACTTGTTAATTGCCCGTTACTACATTTCTGGTACATTTTATTATTTGTTTTTAATCTCACATTACTACTTGTTTTTAGGATGTTCTGACATTTTATGTGATTATTACGACTTTTATGGACATTTTATGGATGATTACTACTTGTTTTAAGTATACATTATTATATTTTATCTAGTGTTTAGTGGTCATTACTATTTTAATACCCATTTTACTCTTGTTTTAGTATTTATTCATTATTTTTCCATTTGATGTTACGATTTTTGTAAATTTATTCTTATTTGTTTCTTTTGTCGTTATTCTGACATTTTATGGGTTATTCTACTTGTTTTTAGACCAATTCATTACTTTTTTTCATTGGATGTTCTGACATTTTATGGATCACATTACTTGTTTTTGATTATTATTATTTGTAGAGGGTAAAAAGTAACAAGGGTATTTTTGTCCAAATATTTTGTTTTTGTCCTTTATAACATCCGAAAAAAAAGAATGTCCTTGCAGACCCATTTATGTTTTTTTTTGTCCTTGTAGCCCCTTCCCCCTATATTTTATTTAGACCAAAATGTTGTAGATGTATCATTCTCATATTTTAATGAACATGAAAAAACACAATCAGAAGCATTAAAACTCGGAGAGTGATTTAATGACACACTTTATCGACAGTGATATATATATATATTTTTCCATTATCTTTGTTCATTATAAACATTGTATTGTTTGGATTTCTTTATTCATTATAAACATTGTATGGTTTGGATCATTTGTATGTACATTTGGAGTGGAGCCATTACTCGTTGCTTTTCTCTCAGTCCAGTGAGTATTTGTTTCCCGAGTGTTCGCTTAATTGGTTGCTTCCTTCTCAGTTTGGTTTCGTATTAGCTAGTAAACCAGTCTAACTAAATCACTAGGGCAACACCCGATTGAAGAGCTCACCTCGGATAGAGAAGGTATGGAGATTGTGCTGCTAGAACCAAGAATTTAATGCTCCGTGTACAAATGCTCACCTCATATAAAATTCTTACTCTATCTATTTAAGAAGAATTTAAAAATGAAGACGAAGCTTGGATTATGTTGTGTTTGTTGGATTTTCTAAGCTCATCCGGTCCAATTTCTTTTTTGTATTAAAAAATAGGGAATATTAGGTTTTAGTCCACTTTTCATTCTGTATATAAATTTTAATCCACACTCATTTTTGTTGTTGCAATAAGGACAAAATAAATTGAATCGGACCTATATACCCCTTTCTCCCAGAAAACATATCCGACGCAAAAATGGTTCGGATTCTAAGCAGAGGAAAACATACCCCGTGTAGCAAAATGGCTCAAGACGATCAAGAAAGCTTCTCCGATTCTGCTTCGGATTCTGAGCAGAGGAAAATAGTGATGGTGTTGATCGGAGTTCTCCGCTATTTCGTCTCCAAAATGATGCGCTCCACCCCAGTTCCTGATCTTAAACTCATCAAAGAAGGGTAATAATTTATTTTTTTACTTTTTATTATTGTTGTTTGGATTTGAGATTGCTTTCGCTTCTTGTCTTTCTGATTTGTAATTGTGCCTGTCTATGAAGGATTTAATTTATCTGATTTGTTGTTTTATTGAGTCTGTTTAGACTAAGTCATTTCATTAGACTAAGTCTTAGTTTGTATTTTAGTGCTTCCTGTTTTTTAGGAGCTAAAGGTGGAACTGTTTTGTCCACGTTTGGCCCATGATTTCTTTGAGTTTCCAGTATGTTTTGTAGGCTATTTATAGCCATGGTTTGATGATTAATAAAGTACAGTTTAGAGTCTCCTTAATTCTACAGAGTGGTATCGGAGCTACAAAAATCCTTGGAGACTGAGTGAAATACTTTCAAAATGAGTGACAAAGGAATGAGCAAAATTCCCCACTTCGATGGTCTGCACTATGATCACTGGAGTGAACTCATGGAGAATTTGCTTCGTTCTAAGGGTTTGTGGAGCATGATCGAGACTGGAATTGCAGAATCAACGGGCACTTTGACTGCTGAACAACAAAAGGAATTGGATGCAGCCAAGACTCAAGATCACAAGGTAAAACACTATCTATTCAGGGCCATAGATCGTGTTGTGTTTGAGCATATTTTGGATAGGAAGACCTCCAAAATTGTGTGGGATGTTAGGAAATCTACGCGGGAACGCAGCGGAATTTAAAATTTTATTTCCTTTTAACTAGGATCGACTTCGTTTAAGCAATAAACAAACGAGTTAGTAGACAGTGGTTACCTTGGTTGATCTAAAAGATCGACGCTTTGACCGTCTAAGGAGAGTAGTTCTGCATAGAGCCGCCCAAGAGTTCGGCCTCTACCGCTTGATCCACGAACGACCACCGGAATCCCATCATGGATTGCTATTGGAAAACTCGGTTCTTTAGACCGGTCTTTTTTCCTCTCTCCAACTCTCTACATAGGATCTTTCTATATTTTACACAAGAACTATGAGCTCTTGCAATTGTGATGTCTGAAAAGAGCTTGACACCCACACTATATTTATAGTGTATATGGCGCCCCAACTAGAGTGTGGAGGAGAAGAAAACCTCTTCCCAATAAAATAAGGAAAATATAATTGATTGATTTATCTCATTTATTATAATATCTTATATTAAATAAATCTAGGATATTGTCAATATCTCATATTGAATATTTCCAAGATATTGTCAATATCTAATATTGATTATCTTTATTTTATTATCATAAATCAATTTACACATGTGTATATATCACACATATATATATTACACAAATAAATAAATATATATAAATATAACCAATGAAATTGTGCACATGTACATCCAATGTACAGCACACGCATGTTGACTAGATATATTTATATATTAATATCTTATATTAATATACGGTAATTGATGTATAACATTTATATGATAAAAATTACGATGTTTTATATACGTTATCGACTATTTTTATATAAAATATAAGTAATTATAACAGATAATCTTATAAAATATTAATAGCTATGAATAAATCTAAATATTATAAAAATCTAGTAAAAATGATAAAAAGTTATAAATTTTGTACCGGGTTAATAACCGGAGTGTCGTGTCAGATTCACGTGGGTATTTTTGGTATTTTACAGACCTTAGGTAAACCAAGACCCCGAGTGATGACATTTTGTGGAGTAAAATCATATCTTTTGAAGGAATAAAGGAAGTGCCACGAGATTTAAAGTTAGTGGATCATTGGTTAATGACGCCAGATCAAGTTATATTTTCGACGAACAAATGGCCCAGCAAAAAGGCATTTTCTGAAAAAGAAGTCTTCATGGAAGTTGTAGATCTTCTCAAGAGCTTTCCAACGATCTTGAATTATGTCATTTGGAGATCCAGAGCTCAAGTTATGATTTTATCAAGTTTCGGATTAAGATTGGAAAAAATCTATCGGATTTACCTCGGATCGATCCGAGGAAACATCATGATTAGACCAAAGCATGTGGCCTGCGCAGAGAATATCCTGGGATAATATTTTTATTCCCGGATCGATCCGCCCTTTCGGATCGATCCGGCTGGGAAAATATGCCTATAAATAATAAAGCGAACTTGCAGCACATAAAAAAAGTACCAAATATATTTTCTTCACCTCTCTTTAGTAGTAGTAGTATGTATATATATAGGCCTTATGCCATAAATAAAGTAGTATCGTTATAATGCTCGAGAAATTATCGGAAGATCAATGTTGTTGAAGTTGTTGTAGCATCCGGAAGAATACGACACGATTCAATCGTTGTAATCGGGTAAAATTTCTAAAGTATTTATGTTTGTTTTGTCTGTTTCTATTTTCGTATAATGTTAGTAGGCTAAATCTAATAACTAGCCAAAGTTATGTAATCGTTTTATTTCGATCTTTTCGGTAAAGGAATGTTGTCTAAGTAAAATTGAATAAAATTGAGTTAATTGAATATTTTTCTATTGATAAAGTTTGACTTGAAAGAATTCATAATCTAATTATGAATTGACACATCGTAATTAAGTTATGAACTCGTTAATAGAAAAACCGGAGGGTAAAATTGGCCGAGTGAAAACGTGACAACGGAACCCAGTTTCCTACCCGGGGGCAGATTTGTTCTAAAAGATGAATCTTATTAAAATTTGTACTCAAGATCGTACTAATGTTAAATTCATCATTTAATTGAAACTTAAACCGGAAAGTTGAATCGGCCGGCCTTGACAACCGGAGCCTTTAAATAAAATTGACCGTTTGTGAACGGAATGACTCCTTTTATTCAAAGGTAGAATCGCACTCGGGACCATTGGAAAAACCGTAATGATTGTGGACTTTGGGTGATGACAATGGACATATGACAATTTCACACGCTAATGTGAGGAGGAATTGTTAACCTTAGAGTGCACCGTTTCATTTACTCAATTGAACCTAAAGATCGAGCACATTCCATTCCTTTGAAAAGATCGTATAAATCAATTATATAAACTTTGGCTAGTTCTCTAATAATATATTTGGCATCTATATATTTATATCTATATATATACTTTGCAACTTATGCACATCTATATATATTTATATATCTATATATATTATATTAGAATAACTTTTAAATTACGTATTTATTTTATGTTGACTAGAATAGTAGTGATCTGTGTTATAAAATTGCGGTTTAGATCGAGTTAATAATGACTCTTTTGGTGTTTAACCACACTTAGAAGAATTACAAAGTTCCCGAGGATACGATACTCGACTCACCATACTAGCACTACTGATTTGACCCGATACCTTTGTCGGTTAAGGGTCGGTATTAGCACTAGAAAAGGCCACGTCGCTCTACGGCACCGTTGCCGGGAACGACGCTAATTTTTTTTTTGTGTCTATGGTTACTACTTGTATTAGCTCAAAATTCTCGAGAATAAGTCAACACTTTTCTTATCTCAATTCTATTTTTATTTTCGCCGGTACTTACCTTATAGGTAAGTCACCATTTTTACTACTATCAATTTCGTGTTATTTTCTATTTTCGTTAGTTGATGACCGAAGTGGTAAGGCCCCACTCACTCCTTATAAGCCCTGACATAAACACTTACGAAAGCGCGTTAAAGTAGAGAGAAAACGTGGTCATACTAGTCGGAAATCTCGACGAATCATCTTCAAACAGTAAATACGAGAATGGTGAAATCGGTGATGAAACACCGAACAAAGGGTGGAACATGCTACAGGGCATGGACAAAACCCCGTTAACCTTAATAATCAAAATAATAATAATAATAGAAATAATCAAAATCGGAACCAGAATAATCGTAACAACTCAAAGAAACCCAAGGCCTATCTCGTGACCAAACCATAAGAAGAAATCAGACTAATAATCCCATACTTTCACCTAATGAAGGAGCGAATAATTTGAGATTAAATCTCATCTTTTGGTTTAATTGACGCAAGAGCCCAATTCTAGGAGAAGATGATGAAGATCCGCATCATCATCTCTATCTTTTGAAGAACTATGCAATGACCAAAAGTCAAGGTGCTCACAAGGAATTAACAAGGATGACTATGTTTCCTTTTTTTCTAAAAGGACGAGCCCGAGATTGGTTTATGTCTCTTCCACATCATTCACTTACTAGTTGGGAGGAGATTCAAACCGAATTTCAAACAATATTTCACTCTCGGACGGAATTTGGAATTAAAAGTCGAGGTTGCTAATTTTAGACAAGGATCTCAAGAAAGCGCTTGGGAATGCCAGGAAAGATTTAAAAATTGTTAAGAGCTTGTCCCGACCATGGTTATTCCTTAGATATGCAAATTCAACTCTTTCGTCAGTAAATTAAGAAAAGATTCACGTCTTTGATGTAGATCATGCATGTGGTGGTTAGATTAATGATGAGTGAAGCTCAAGCAGTTTACGATGCTATAGAAAAGATTTCCAAAAATAATGAGAATGTGGAAACCGGTTCTAGCACCAGAAAAGTAGCTTTTGCAGGAGAATGTACGTCTAATACGGAAGTTCTAGCACATTTAGAAAATTTGAGTAGGAAATTTGATGGTTTACAACAGAATAAGAACCAAAGTTCAGAAAATAGTACACCAACTGAATACTCGAATAAGGATAATATGCCATCGAGGATTGAAGAACCAACAGGATACTCAAGAGAGGAGGTGAGTTTTCTTCAGCAGCATAGGAATTTAAACAATGCTTACTCAAACTCGTTTAATGCTATTAGAAGAGATCACCCTACTTATCGATGGTCTGAAAACCCTAGTAAGCAAGGACAACCGCCGTATCCAGTTCCATATAGGAACATGAATAATAATCAAGTTTATCAAGAAAACACGTCTAATCGAATTTACAATCATTACCTAGATCCTATCCTCAACATACCACTCAAAGTATACCAAGTAACTCAAAGTTCAACTCACGGCTGAAGGAGTTGAAAAATGGGAAAAACTAATGGAAAATATGATGGGTGTAGTATCTACTCAAGCTAAAAATATAGAAACGATGGTGACTTTATTGAGTACAGATCCACTAAGGACATGAGTTCAATGAAAACATCTATGAGTGGACATGATACCAGGATGAGAACGATAGAAGCCTCATTAAGGAATATGGAAGATCATTTGAGTAGGAAGGTGAAGCGTAATAACAAAGAGACCCCAGGAGGATTACCAAGTAACACCTGAAAGGAACCCAAGAGAGGTAAATGTTGTGAATTTACGAGAAGTAGGAAGCCGGTGGAAGTAATGGAGTTGAAAACTTTGGGAATAATGAAGTAGAAGATGACTTAGATGGTAAGAATGATAAAACTAAAGATGAACTTGAATTCTGAGATGAGGAAGAAGAAATTATAGAAAATTTCTTGAAAAGAAATAAAAGTTCGAACACGAAAGTGAAAGGGAAAATTGGGTAAAAATCCCTAAGATTACGAAAGATCCCATGGATAAAGATTTAAGGACTTTATTTAAGGAACATGTTAGAATGGAAGATAATGAAAACAAGGATGAAAAAAACAGGAAGAAATGAAGGAATCGAAGTAGAGATTGATTCAGGGAACAATTTAAAAGAAAGAATTCAAGAACTCGAAACATGGCGATCGAGTAATACTCGAAGGTTTAAGGAAAAGGAAAAGAGACATCGACAAAGGAGCCAAAGGTCATAGATCTAGAATCTTTACCTTACCCTCCTAAAGATCAAATCAAAAAGGCAAAAGCGATAAGAAGTATGCTCGTTTCCTTGACACTTTTCGTCATATTCAAGTTAATATCACATTATCGAAGCTCGATTAATATACGCCTATGGAAAATTTAAGAAAGAAATTTCACAAACAAGAAAAATTAGAGGAATATGAGAATATATGCCTAAATGAAGAATGTTCCGCACTCAAAGATAAGTTACCACCTAAACCGAAAGATCTGGTAGTTTTACCATTCCGTGTGAAATTGGAGGATTTCTGTTTAAGAAGGTCTTATGTGATCTAGGAGCAAGTATAAATCTAATGTCTTATGAGGATTATAAAAAGCTAGGCATAGGAAAGCTTACTACGACTGAAATGACTCTGCAAATGGCAGATAGATCGATTAAGTACCCTAAAGGAATTATTAAGGACGTATTGGTTAAAGTAGACAAATTCTATTTTCCAGTAGACTTTGTAGTTATGGAAATGGAAGATGGTTATTCAAAGACCTCTTATTCTAGGTCGTCCATTTCTAGCTACATGAAGAACTTTAATCGATGTTGAGAAAGGAGAATTAATTTTGAGAGTCAATGAAGATGAAGTTACTTTCAATATTTTCAAAGCTATGAATCATGCATCATCGTAATCATGTTCTTTTATAGAAGATATTCATTCATCTCACGATAATCGATTACCAACTTTTGAAGACAGATTAGAAGAATGCTTAACTCTGTCTATCTATAAAGAAGATGAGGAAGACATTGAAATGAAAGAGATAATTCTTTCTTTAGATCTGAAAGTTTTACCTTTAAACCACCATGGCATAAGTACTTGGAATTAGAACTAGAAGGACCGGTTCTTAAATCGTCAATAGAAGATCCGCGAAGAACACGGAATTGAAACCATTACCTTTAAATCGAAATATGCTTTTCTAGAAAGCGATAATCTATTACCGATTATTATTTCATCGACTTTAATCGAGCAACAAGAAGATCAATTACTTAGAATGTTGAAAAAGCATAAGAAAGCTTTTGGATGGAATGATTCTTTGATATTCGAGGTATTAGCCACGAGATTTGCGTTCATAAGATAATTACGAAGGAGGATGCTAAGCCTTGTATTCAACCAAGCGCCGCCTCAACCCGAATTTGCAGCTAATTGTTAAGAAAGAGGTCATTAAGCTATTAGAAATGGGAATAATTTTCCCATATCGATAGTGAATGGGTTAGTCCAACTCAAGTTGTACCAAAGAAAGGAGGTTTCACGGTGAAAGAGAATGATAGGAATGAATGGATTCCAACAAGAGAAATTACGAAGTTATCGAATGTGCATTGATTTTAGGAAGCTCGAATGATCATACTAAGAAAGATCATCATCCACTTGCCATTCATAGTTCAAATGTTGGAACGTTTAAGTGGTCATAAATATTCTTGTTTCTTAGATGGTTATTCAGTTATTTCTGATTTTCATTGCAAAGAGAGATAGGAAAAGACTACTTTCACTTGTCCTTATGGAACTTTTGCGTATAAAAGAATGCCGTTTGGTTTATGTAATGCTCTGCCACGTTTCAAAGATGCATGATGGCTATATTTTCCGATATGGTTGAGAAATTCTTAGAAATTTTTATGGACGACTTTAGTGTTTACGGAGATTCTTTTGGTAAATGTTTATCGCACTTAGAAAAAGTGTTACAACATTTGTGAGGATACCAATTTAGTTTTAAATTGGGAAAAATGTCATTTAATGGTATCGAAGGAATTGTCTAGGCCATAGAATCTCGAAATAGGAATTGAAGTTGATAAAGCTAAGGTTGAAGTAATTGAAAAATTACCACCACCGATTAATCTAAGGACTCTAAGAGGATTTCTTGGACATGCGAGGATTTTATAGGAGATTTATTGCCGATTTTTCAAAGATAGCAAAGCCTCTAAGTCATTTGCTTGAAAAGGAAGTACCTTTTAACTTCGATAGTAAATGTAAAAAGCTTTTCGGACCTTAAAAGCGAGATTGACTATCGCACTGGTGCTAGTAGCACCATTGGAATTTGCCATTTGAGATTATGTGTGATGCCGGTGATTTATTTGTAGGAGCAGTTTTAGGTCAAAGATATAACAAAATTCTCAAAGCTATTTACTATGCATCTCATACGTTAAATGCAAGCTCAACTGAACTATACAACTACGTAAAAAAGAAGCTGTTATTGTAATTTTTGCCTTAGATAAGTTCGGATCGTATATTGTTGGTTCTAAGGTAATAATTTATCTGAGACCATTGACTTTGAAGTATTTACTAAGTAAGAAAGATCGAAACCACGTCTTCTTAGATGGATTCTCTTACTTCAAGAATTTGATATTGAAATTAAAGATAAAAAAGGAAGTGAGAATGTAGTAGCGAGATCATCTAAGTAGAATGGAAAATGATGTTGAGAAAGGAATAGAAATTAAAGATTCATTTTTCGATGAACAACTTTTTAGAATAGATACTCCTTCAACCATGCAGTTATTAAAGAATAGAATTCCTTCTAAGGAAATGTCACCCTGGTTTGGAGATATCATTAATTACTTAACTTTGTGATTATATTCCGTCTCATTGGACTTAGCGTGAAGAAGAAGAAATTCTTTTATGACTTAAAATTCTATTACTGGGAGGAACCAGACCTTTTCCGTAAATGTTCGGATGGGATAATCAGAAAGTGTGTGCCTGATAATGAAATTTTAAGTATTTTATCATTTTGTCATGATCGTGAGGCAGGAGGTCATCATGGAGGTTGGAAAACTGATTTTAAAGTTTTACAATGTGGTTTTTATTGGCTCACGCTATATAGAGATGCTTATAAGTATGTCAAATCTTGTGAATCTTGTCAAAAATGGGAAATGTATCTAAAAACATGAAATGCCTATGCAACCTATTTTAGAATGTGAGTTATTTGATGTTTGGGGTATAGATTTCATGGGACCATTCCCTATATCTTTTGGAAAAAGATTTATTCTAGTAATGGTAGATTATGTTTCGAAATGGGTAGAAGCTGAAGCTCTTCCCACTAATGATACCAAAGTTGTCATACGATTCCTTAAAAAGAACATATTCACTAGATATGGCATTCCAAGGGCTATCATTAGTGATAGAGGTTCACACTTTTGTAATAGACCATTTACCAAGATAATTGAAAAATATGGTGTAACGCATAAGTTAGGAGAACGCCCTATCATCCGCAAACCGTTGGTCGTAGAGGTGTCTAATAGAGTGATTAAAAGAATCGTAGAAAAGACAATTGGATTCAAATCGAACAAACTCGGGCGATTAAACTAGACGATGCATTATGGGCGTATAGAATGACTTTTAAAACACCAATTGGTTGTTCTCCTATAAGTTAGTTTTTGGTAAGTCTTGTCATCTCCAGGTTGAGTTAGAACACCGAGCCTTACAGGCTATTAAATTTTGAATTTCGATCCTAAGGTCATCGGTGATCATAGATTGCTTCAATTGATGAACTAGAAGAATTCCGTCTCGATTCTTATGAAAACGCTCGAATCTACAAGAACGCACGAAATCCTTTCACGATAAGAGAATCTATAGGCGTGAGTTCCATGTATGGTGATCGAAAGTACTCTTGTACAATTCACGTTTAAAGTTATTTCGGAAAGCTTAAATCAAGATGGACGAGTCCATTTAAAGTAACGAGTTTACAAATCCTGAGTTGTTGAACTAAGCGATGGAAATACAACTTTTATAGCCAATGGCCATAGAGTAAAGTTATTTGTGGAAGGAGAAGGAACCGCACTAAAAGAAGAAATAATGCTACTAAGCGATCCTCCGACAAAGTAAAAGCAGAGAAATCAAGAAACCGAAAAGTAGAGGAACTAAATTCAGCGAATACCAGGTGCTATCTATCTTTACTCTACTTTTTCTGCGTTTTTATTTATGTTTAAATTAGTTTCGTCTTTTACCGGATAGCGTAAAAGAACCTGGATGCCTTTTTAGATAGAATAGGAATTTTTATATTGCTTTTGAAATTAGGCTTGGATAAAGATGTCAGCGTTTAAAATAGAAGCTTCGGTTTTGAGAAAAACAAGCAATTGTTGAGAGAGATCGATTGAGAGAAGTATGTAATGGAAAATCGAGAAGTTCGATAAAAGAGAAGGGCAAAGTTTTTAAGAAGGTGTAGAAATTTGTGGAAAAAGTGAGCATGAAGGAAATGTAGGAAAGCACAACCAAATCCAGGATGAGTGTTTGAATGTTGTTAAGAAGGAGCGATTAGGTGGTTATCCGAAAATCCCGATAGAGATCAAAAGAAAATTCGAACGCCTCATTTCTTAAGATTAGGTTAATGGACCGTTATTATAGAAATCTTGAAGATTTAAGAATGGTGGGAATAGAATTAGATTAAGTTTTTGTTTATTTTAATTTTAAGACTTCAAAAATTTTATGATAAAACTTATTTTTATCATATATATGATTTATATGATATAATTGAGGATTATCATACCAAAAATATTTTTTTAGTTTAAAAAAAAAAAAAAAAAAAAAAGTGGTCGGATCGATCCGACCTAACCCCTGATCGATCGGAAGCTAAAAAAACCTAAAAAGAACAGGATCTTCCTTTCTTCTTTCTTCTTCCATTTTTCTAAAAACAGCCGCCCCTCCCTTTTCCCTCAATTCGAATTTTTCTTCAAATCATCACACAACATCACCATTAAACTACCCCACCTCTTATACTTTTCTCATTTTCCATTCCTCTCTTCAAAGTTGCATTTAAATTGAAGAATTTTTCAAGGTAGCTTCAACTTTTATTCAGTAAATTTCCATCTTTCCGGCCAAATTTCAACTTTTTAAGCTTTGTAAGGTAACATTGTAGTCACTTATTTTCTTAATTTCGTTTTTAAGCAAGTCTTTATTTAATTCCAAAATTTTGTGTAACTCATTTGTGTTGTTTTGTGTTGTTTTGTTATTGTGTCAATATCGTAGAATGGCCGAATCATCAAAAGCTAGTAAAAAACGTAAACCTAATATCCCAACCCAAATTCCAGTCATCGAAACTAGACCTTTAATGAAGAAGAATTGGTGTTAGTTTTGATAGAACGCGTCTCTGCATGACTAAGAAAGCATTGAAAAATAAATTTGGAAAGTGTTTAGTTGCGATCGAGAGGGGTTTGGATTTTAAGGATTTGGGAAGGGAGGTAAAAGAGATTTTGAAAGGCGACATTGGTTGGAATTAGCCGAGTTTAAGGTCGGGAGAAATTAACACCACCTTAGTATTTGAATTTTATTCTCTGGTAGCAACTCATAATGCTCTGAGAAGATGGTGAGTTAATCATCAACCTAAGAACTAGGATAAGTGCCGTTTACTCCTCACATTATAAATGCTATTTATGGTATTCTGATATACGAGAGAATGAGGACTATTATACAGTTTGGAATTTGGATGAGCTGCAGACTTTGATTATATTGTTCCACTAGCCGAGAATGAGTTAGATCCCATCGCCGCCTGGCATGAAAACGAGTTTTCCTATGGAAAATGTATAAGGGATATGAGAGCCATTAAGCGTTTTATTAGTCACACTCTTTACCCTACTCGACATTTTACATCTTTTGGTAAAGAGGATTTGTGTATTGCTTGGGCTATGGTCAATGATATACCCGTGGATATAAGCGAGTAAGTGTGTAGAGGGGCCAAGGAATTTGCCCTGAATGCTAGACCCGGCAGTCACATGCCTTTTCCATGTTTTATTTCTTCCCTGTGTCGCCAGATAGGAGTCCCTGAGCTCCCAAATGATAATTTGATGATGGTGGATGACACACTTATAGGTCCTAGTTTACCACTTAGGCGGCAGGAAGAATAAACTTTTGGACCCTAACCGTCAACGACCTCAATTTACTCCATCCTTTGTTGTCCTCCTTCATCGGTCAAACTCAAACTCAACTTCCAAATACCATCACTTACGACATGTTTCAATCCATGGCCTATGATGTTCATCGTGCTAATGCCAATATGGTGCTTTTGCGGAAAGGAATAAATTATGGTGCGAAGATTTACGTCAAGGCATACGAGGTTTATATCAAATGAATATATTGCAAAACCCTACCTATGCCGAGATGGATATTCCGCAATGCCAAACCCACCTTATACCTTGCCCGATTTCATTCCACCGATGCCACCTCGCTCGGACTTCCAACAAATGCCACATTCTTTTGGATTTCAAAAGCGGTGGTGTAGGGGATTTTTTCGACAGTACTACGGCAATTGCGACATCCGAATATTTGGATATGGATCATTTGGCCATACCACGACGGGATGGGGAAGCACTTTTTTTGATATTACGAGAGAAATGAGCTCGATGGGACTAGATAGATCGGTACGGATGTCCACTTATTTTCAAGATCCATCCCAAGAATCGACCCGTTCTCAAGCTATGCCAAGTTCAAGCCACGTCGAGATGAGTGATGAAGAGGAGTAATTTTAAACATTCTATGATTTTTGACATTGAAACATTTTATTTTTTTCGTACAATTTCGTTTTCGTAAAATTTTAGGTTATTTTGATTTTGGTAGGATTTTATTTTATTACGATTTTCATGTTTTCATTGCATGTTATGGTATTACGCATTGTGTAGTAAAATTTATCGTTATAATAAAATGAAAATGAACAAAAATAGGAAGAAAACTTGTCCCTAGAAAAAACTAGGCATTTTTCAAGCAAAATCAACTCGTCCGTGAACAAGAATGTTCGGATCGATCCGGATTTTCACCGGATCGATCCGATGTGAGTATACCGACTGACGGCATTACTAGTTCGAGGCCGGATCGATCCGGCCCTTTCTCCGATCGATCCGGCAAGTACAAAACGCCGCAGAAAGAGATCTTTTCTACTTTTGCTTGATAGATATATTTCTATAAAAGGAAAGAGCAATGACCATAAACTTTGCTCATTCTTCCCTTCCTTCTATTTTTAGTCTCTCATATCGAAATGTCTAACCGATCCTCTCCTCGGTTAATAGTTATGAACCACACGCTGATGGTGTGGTTCCCGGCGGCATGCCTCTTGCTTTCATAATAACGTCCCGAGACATCTAAATTTCGTCCGTTCTCCTATTACGATGGAGAAAGGCTTAAACACTGAAAAAAATTGATCGGTGGGGCGTAATCTAATCCGAGGTTGCGGGTGGAAAAAGTTGATAAGGACTCCAGGAGGTCGAATAAACATTTCGATTGTTAGAGATTTCTTTGCGTCTCTCACTCGGATAACGCATGGTAGAGCCTCGTCTCAACTTATACGATTAGGGAATCGTTATTTCATTTTCACCGATCATCATAAATCAAATCTATCAAATCCCACCATGTACTTTTGATCGAAACCCACACTTCGAGTTTCTTTGGGAACTTGGAGATGCGTATAATGTTGTAAATCAGATCGCTGAAGCCTTTTCGATTCGTATTTCCGTTGTTTGATCATAACTATGATTCCTCAACTCTGGCTTTACCCCCTCATTTAAGGGCGTGGAAACGCTTCATTAATTCTCGGATCTATCCAACTAGAGATTTTTATGGGGTTACGGATGATGAAATGCTGCTGTTGTATGCATTAACTGTGGGAGCATACATTGATTGGGGAGTTTTGATTTTTAAGACTGCAATTAATTTTGCGCAGAGAAAAGCGTAATAGGGGAAGACCGCTACCATTTGCCAGGTTATCTCTCACCTTTGTATCCAATGAATCACGTGCGGAGTTGGCTCTCGGCGAGATTTTTCCATCTCGTGATTCTCGATTAGATTACTTCCGGTGGATACTCCCGGATGTTCATCTACGGTTTGATAATCAGTTAGAAGTTATGTTGTTAAGTTGGTAGTTGTTTAAATTAGTTGTTTAATCGTTTTTGTTGTTTGTTACTTTTATTTATAGTTTGTAATAGTGTTTAATATATATGTCATTTTCTTTAATCAAAATAATATATGGTTGCTAAAAATAATAAATAATAATCAAAATCATATAAAATTTTAATTTTATTTTCAAACTAACTTTTATTTACTCATGAATATCGGGACGATGTCATTTTAAGTAAGTAGGGAGTGGAAGTAAGTTAGTAAATAAAAATTAAAATTTTCTTATATAAATTTATACTTAATTGCTCAATACTTAGTTTAATTTTCTTGGAACAAAATAATTAGATAATATATAATTAGTATGAATAAAAACAATATAAATTGGTAAGAATAGATTTTAATTAAGTAAAGTAAATTAGATATATTATAAGTATATTATATATGTCAATTTTAGATTTTATAAGATTTTAAGTATATGTAACTATACATAAATATTATCAAGTAAGTTTCATATGAAATTTTAGCAAATATACTTATATTTATAATGAATTTTTTAGAATAATTTTCTTTGTAAAACGAAATATGAATATGGAATCGGATTAGGAATGATGAGATTTTTGACACCACAAAAATTACCTCAACCTTGATTAGAGTGATCAAGACCTCACTCAAAATAGCCATTTTTGGTCATAACCGACCCTTGGCTTATTTTGGTCTACATTTCCTAAAAATCCCACGAGTTTATGCGTCTTATGAAAGGAGATGATAGCACGTGAAGCTAAGGATGGTGTATCTTTGAGGTGAAAAAAAAAAAAAAAAAAAAAAAAAAGATATATATAAGAACGAAGCACCATATTTACAGAGAATTAATCGAATACTGGTATCTTCCTTATCTTTGATCGATGATATCGGTAGTAGCTTCCAATGATTTGAGTGCGAGTAGGGTGTTATCTAGAAACGCCCTATATCACTACATGAGGTATAAAGCTCCCGATAAAAATTGAATCATAAGATCTCAAGAATGATTACGAGTTTAAGAAACCGGACTCGTAATTTTAGATCGAAAGAGTATTACTCCGATCAATCTTGATGAAGCAATGCTTGTAAATTTGATTTTCTACACACACTCACGCTTTTAGTTCTTAATATTGAAAAAAAGAAGAGAGAAAATCTGAAAAATAGTTGGAAAAGGAGATATTATTAATCGAAACTGTTTTTGATCAAACGTGAAGGTGTAAAGTACGTACGACTTGCCTCTTTCTCTTTTTGATTTCCTTTTCTATCTTTTCGATTAACTAATGTCCCATCCTAAAGAGTATAAACCATTTTGTCAATTACTTGACTTAGTCTGTGATTCCAAATACTTCATACAAGTTAAGATAGGAAAATAATTCTAGAATTTTAATTATATTTATTGAGTAGATTTTGTGAAATTTCATTTGAATAATATTTGATAAATAATTTATCAAAGTTATCTACACTTTTTATCTTATTAATTTCTAAGAAAGATATAATTAATATGGTTATAATATTGAAATGATATTTTACTAATTTGAAATATAATCTACCACTTATATTATTTTTATCGTAATTTTTATATATTACCGCTTATTTTGCTCGAGGACGATCAAAGAGCTAAGTGGGGAGTAGTTGATGTATAACATTTATATGATAAAAATTACGACGTTTTATATACGTTATCGACTATTTTTATATAAAATATAAGTAATTATAATGAGATAATCTTATAAAATATTAATAGCTATGAATAAATCTAAATATTATAAAAATCTAGTAAAAATGATAAAAAGTTATAAATTTTGTACCGGGTTAATAACCGGAGTGTCGTGGTCGATTCACGTGGGTATTTTTGGTATTTTACGGACCTTAGGTAAACCAAGACCCAGTGATGACATTTTGTGGAGTAAATCATATCTTTTGAAGAAATAAAGGAAGTGCCACGAGATTTAAAGTTCAAGTGGATCATTGGTTCGTGACGCCAGTATCAAGTTATATTTTCGACGAACAAATGGCCCAGCAAAAGGCATTTTCTGAAAAAGAAGTCTTCATGGAAGTTGTAGATCTTCTCAAGAGCTTTCCAACGCATCTTGAATTATGTCATTTGGAGATCCGAGCTCAAGTTATGATTTTATCAAGTTCGGATTAAGATTGGAAAAAATCTATCCGGATCGATCCGATTTACCTCGGATCGATCCGAGGAAACATCATGATTAGACCAGCATGTGGCCCTGCGCAGAGAATATCCTGGGATAATATTTTTATTCCCGGATCGATCCGGCCCTTTCTCGGATCGATCCGCTTGGGGAAAAATATGCCTATAAATAGAAACGACTTGCGAGGCACATAAAGGGGTACCAAATATATTTTCTTCACCTCTCTTTAGTAGTAGTAGTATGTATATATATAGGCCTTATGCCATAAATAAAGTAGTATCGTTATAATGCTCGAGAAATTATCAGAAGATCAATGTTGTTGAAGTTGTTGTAGCATCCGGAAGAATACAAACACGATTCAATCGTTGTAATCGGGTAAAATTTCTAAAGTATTTATGTTTGTTTTGTCTGTTTCTATTTTCGTATAATGTTAGTAGGCTAAATCTAATAACTAGCCAAAGTTATGTAATCGTTTTATTTCGATCTTTTCGGTAAAGGAATGTTGTCTAAGTAAAATTGAATAAAATTGAGTTAATTGAATCTTTTTCTATTGATAAAGTTTGACTTGAAAGAATTCATAATCTAATTATGAATTGACACCTCGTAATTAAGTTATGAACTCGTTAATAGAAAAACCGGAGGGTAAAATTGGCCGAGTGAAAACGTGACAACGGAACCCAGTTTCCTACCCGGGGGCAGATTTGTTCTAAAAGATGAATCTTATTAAAATTTGTACTCAAGATCGCATTAATGTTAAATTCATGATTTAATTGAAACTTAAACCGGAAAGTTGAATCGGCCGGCCTTGACAACCGGAGCCTTTAAATAAAATTGACCGTTTGTGAACGGAATGACTCCTTTTATTCAAAGGTAGAATCGCACTCGGGACTCATTCGAAAAACCGTAATAGATTGTGGACTTTGGGTGATGACAATGGACATATGACAATTTCACACGCTAATGTGAGGAGGAATTGTTAACCTTAGGAGTGCACCGTTTCATTTACTCAATTGAACCTAAAGATCGAGCACATTCCATTCCTTTGAAAAGATCGTATAAATCAATTATATAAACTTTGGCTAGTTCTCTAATAATATATTTGGCATCTATATATTTATATCTATATATATACTTTGCAACTTATGCACATCTATATATATTTATATATCTATATATATTATATTAGAATAACTTTTAAATTACGTATTTATTTTATGTTGACTAGAATAGTAGTGATCTATGTTATAAAATTGCGGTTTAGATCGAGTTAATAATGACTCTTTGGTGTTTAACCACACTTAGAAGAATTACAAAGTTCCACGAGGATACGATACTCGACTCACCATACTAGCACTACAGTTTGACCCGATACACTGTCGGTTAAGGACTGGTATTAGCACTAGAAAAGGCTGTTAGGTGTAGTGCCCGAAAGACAATTTGTGTAATTGTTTTTAATGGATGACAGAATTTATCTCACCTTATTACTTGCTTTGTGCTTGTAAAGTAATACAACTTTGTAAACCCCGAGTATATATCGTCATGTAAACTTCACTTAACTCGTGTATGGATTACACGTGAGGATTGAGTTAGTGGAGATATGCTTAAAGCTGTTAGTCCGTGGTGAACTTAATCGAGTTTAGGGTCTTTTGATTAAAACACCAATAGTGCGCGAGAACACCTTAGGGTGTGATAGTCTTATCCGGATTTGTCGGTGAGAGGTACCTACGTGGGGCATTTATATATGATGGCATTCATATAGGGTGGACCGATTTAATCTGAATTTCTCGGTATAATTCCGTAATCGAGGAATCTTATTAAATCATTAGATGATCATATATGGATCAACCTTAATCCTGAGGTGATCACAGGTGCCGCTTGTCCGGGTAGTGTTTGATGTGTTAGTTACGGTTCACTTAAATATGTGTTCCAAGCCACTTCTCATTGGCACTATCTCCGGATGAGTGAGTAGTTTCGATTTTCACAGACATGGAATCCATTCCTTCCCGCGGGAAGTAGAGACGATCCCTTATTTGTTAGCCCTAAGAAAGTGATCGATCCGGGAGTTCACATTTGACTAATTAGCTACTAGTCGAGATATGTGTACTAATTGATCATCGAGGGGTTGATGGTAAATAAGGATAAGATATTTCGAAAGTCGGGTTCACGGAGACTTCCCACTCGAGAATGGACGATCTATGGAGGTTAATCTGTATGTAGTGATTATATCAATGGACGCTTATTCACTCGGCATGGGTTGAGTATAAGTATACATCTATAATTGGTAGAGTTCGATTTCGGGTTTATGGTGGCGTAATCCCGGAATTAATAATTAATGTACTTATTACATTCGATGAATAATTAATTATTGGAGCTACTTGGTTATAGGTCCATGGTCCCCGATGTGGCTTTCGTAATTCGGAATGATATTCTTGTTATTTGGGCCTCGAAATAATTAATTGGCTGGGCCAATTAATTGATATGCATGAATATTATTTAGTTGGGCTAAATAATATAATACACATAAAAGACATTTTATGTGGGCTTTTAAACCCTAGGGGTGGCGCCTCATACTTCATTAAATGCAAGATTTGATTTTCTTGTGTGATTAATGATTAATAAAAGATGATTTATTTGTAATTGATTGATTGATTAATCACAATCTTTTATAAATGGAATTATCCTTTATTGTGATTTCTTTTTAATTATTTATTTAATTAATTAGAAACTTGGAAGCCAAGGATTTACTCTCCTATATAAAGAGAGTTCTTCCAAGACATATGGGCATGGAAAATTTCGCCCCACTCATTAAAAAGAGAGAAAAAATTTGTTTCTCTTGTCTAGGGTTTTAGAAGAAGAAAAACTTGGAGTTTTTCTTGGTGTTGCATATCAAGGAGGTTCGTGTATCAAGAAGGGTGTCCACCAACCGCCGTTTGGAGAACACATCGGAAGATCTTGGCTTCTCTCCCTACTATTGGTAAAATAATCTTAACCCCCTTGTAGTAGTTTAAGTCCTTTAATTATGTATTGTGATATATAAGTCGTGATCCATCCGCTGCGCGTAGATCTAATTCGTTTAGATCTAAGAACCTGCATCCTTCAAAGGCCACGTCAGTAATCACATTAATTAAATTGCACAATCCAAGTGTATCTCATACACTAACAAGTTGCGCCCCATATGCCAATAAATTGGCATCCGGAATATTCTTTAATTAATTAATATAATTAATATCTTGTATTTAATTTATTCATAATAAATAAATACCACCATATTAATTTACCACTATAACATTTATAGTACGAGATAAATTCTTTCCTTATTTGGTCATCAACTATAACCACATTTTAATCCGGCTAGATGTTCTTATGTGTGTGATCCGATAGGCTTCCGAATATGTTGGCCGTAGGCACAAAGTGCAAAATACGAAAATGCCCTTCATGCCTAACGATCACGGGATAGCGTCTAGCAACACACCGTGACCCCCAATCATCGGAAGAGTCAAATGCAATGACCACTACCTTTCATGTGAAACAGATTACCGTGTAACTTACAATCTATATTGTAATAATATCCATACGGTCGTTAGTCGAGTGTCAAAACATCAACGACCGTATCTTATAATCTGGATATCATGCTCTCTAAAAGTAACTCGTTTACTCCCACTTTGCAAAGATTCACGAGAGTAAGACATTCCTTATAAGAAGGCCATTTCGGATATTCGATCCCAATCATAGGATACGCGATTCCCGGACGACCAATCATGTATACTCCGCGATGCTTGAAGATCATACCCAATCACTACCGCATGATCGCCCGTGGCTGTGGAAACCTCAATAGTGTCAAAGCATGACAATCCACACCGTGATGCTATGAAGACTCCGGTCTTAAGGATAATTACACAACCGTCACATAGTGTGACACTTATCCGTGTAAGTGGGTCGCCTAACGACGCATTCTCTAATACACGCCCACGCATACCCAAGTGTCTCTACACTTCGATGCAGCGAGATCTATCCCTTACTAAAGATAGAAGACATCTAATATGTGCTAGCTTTGTTCATACTATCAATGCCTGTTTAATAGTACATCACCTAGAGACATTTAAGTATCAAACTTATTAAAGTGATTAAAGATCTCATCAACCATAATCGCCTATCATGGTTTCTCTATCACGATTTAATACTAAGGGCGTTATCATATAACAATTCATAATTGGTTCTTTAAAAGAACAAATATATGACAACTGAAAAGCCATTTAATATATGTATAAACATAAAGAAATAGTAGAAATGATCCGACCCGGTCGGATCCGATCCAACCCGATTGGGTTTAGGACACTATTCCAACATGGGAATCCCTAAAATTGAAATTTGAGGGTAATGCTAAAGTCAAGAAATCTCTTTTAAATGCCTTAAGAAGAGATTTTGAGGTCCTAGAAATGAAGGAAGATGAGTCTATTACTGCATATTTTGTTCGTGTTATGTCAATAGCAAACAAAATGCGTAGTAATGGTGAGGATCTCTCTGATTGTAAGGTGGTTGAAAAGATTCTTCGCACCTTGACAGCCAAATTCACCTACGTGGTGATTTCTATTGAAGAATCCAAGGATACTTCATCCCTGTCAATTGATGAACTCCAAAGCAGCCTTGTGGTACATGAACAAAAATTCAAAAGGACCATTAGAGATGCTGATCAAGCACTCAAAGTAGAAGAAGGCAGAGGCAGAGGAGATGGAGGTGGAAGAAGTGGTGGAAGAAACTCATCCAGAGGTAGGGGAAGAGGAAGAGGAAGGCAAACTTTCTCAAAGGAAACTGTGGAGTGTTATAAGTGCCATAATCTTGGTCACTATCGTTCTGAATGTCTACAATGGACTAAGGAGGAAGCCAATTACACTCAGAAAGAAGACAAAGAAGAATTGCTGCTCATGGCTTCCACTGAAGGAGGCACTACACGGAAGATTGAAAGCTGGTTTCTGGACTCAGGATGCTCAAATCATATGTGTGGTGATAAAACCATGTTCACAGGAAATATTGAAGTTGTGTCCCATGTTGTGAAATGTGGAAACAACAGCAGGATGGATGTCATAGGAAAAGGACAAGTTCAATTTGTCTACAATGGGAGATCTTTTGTCATCAGAGATGTCTACTACATTCAGGCCGAGAAATAACTTACTCAGTATTGGCCAACCATGAGGAGAAGGGTTGGCTATACTTTTCAAAGGAGGAAAGTGCTCTGTCTATCATCCTACTAAAGGTCTTATTGCTCGAGACCACGTCACTACCAAATGAGAATGTTTATTTCAGTACAATGAAGGAGGATCCAACATATCCGATGAATGTCGCTTCACTAATAAAAAGTAAATTCATATCTATGGCACCAAAGGTATGGACATTTGAATCACAAAAGTCTCGAAATTGCTTCATGATAAAAACATGGTAGAGGATCGCCAAAGGTGGATAATTCCATAGAAGTCTGTCTGGATTGTTGCATGCAGCAAACAAAACAGAATCCTATTGCCAAGAAGAGTAAATGGAGGGCTAGCAAGGTTTTGGAACTCATTCATGCAGATATTTGTGGGCCTATTGAACCAATGTCCACCACTGGAAAGAGGTATGTGTTATGTTTCATTGATGATTTTAGTAGAAAAGCCTGGTTCTATTTGTTAGCAGAAAAATCAGAGGCTTTTGAGTGTTTTAAAAGGTTTAAAACACTCACTGAAAAGGAGTCGGAGGCACACATCAAATGTCTAAGAACTGACAGGGGGAGAGTTCACCTCAAATGAGTTTATTGATTTTTGTGAGGATCGAGGGAATCAAAAGGCAACTTATCTTTGCTTATACTCCACACCAAAATGGTGTGTTGAAAGAAAAAGAACAGGATTTGTGATGAATATGGTGAGGTGTATGATGGTCGCAAAGGGGTACCAAAGACATTCTGGCCATAAGCTGTCTCTTGGACCTTTTATGTTTTAAATAGATGTCCCACTATTGTTGTAAAGAACAAGACTCCTCAAGAAGCATGGAGTGGGGTAAAACCATCAGTTCATCACTTCAAAATCTGGGGATGTGTAGCACATGTTCATATCCTGGAGGCAAAGAGAAGCAAACTTGATGATATGAGTTTTCCTTGCATCATGTTTGGGGTGAGCTTGATGAATCAAAGGCTTATAGATTATACAATCCAACAACACATAAAATTGTTGTTAGTAAAGATGTAGTCTTTGAAGAAAACAAGAGCTGGAATTGGGAGTCAAGTTATACTGATCAAATCAATACTAATCTGATCTGGCATGATGATGATGATGATGATTCCAGCAATGATGAAAATGAGCAAGGAGGTGATCAATTGGAAGACAATAATCATGCAGATTCTGATATGGATCTAGAGAGTGATAGTGAAGCTGGTGATGAAGATGTTGAACATAGACCAGCTGCTGATCTACAAAATCATCATGCTGGTGGAGTTCAAGGGAGAGAAAGAAGACCTCCTAGATGGTTGGGAGACTATGTGACTGATGAAACTCTGGAGGAAGATGCATTTTTCACTATGCAAGCTTTCATGATCCAAGAACATGAACCAGCAAGCTTTAATGAGATAGAGGCTATTGAGAAAAATGAAACCTGGAAGCTGGTGGAATTACCAAAAGGAGCACAGAAAATAGGGGTAAAATGGATCTTCAAAACAAAGAGGGATGAGCAGGGGAAGATTATAAAACACAAGGCTCGTTTGGTGGCAAAAGGGTACTCACAAAGGTATGGAATTGACTATGATGAAGTATTTGCTCCTGTGGCTAGGTTTGACACTATCAGGTCCATTATTGCAACAACTACTCAGAGAAAATGGAACATCTATCAGTTAGATGTTAAGTCGGCTTTTCTTCATGGGGAACTGACTGAGAAGGTGTACATTGAGCAACCAGAAGGATATATAGTGAAAGGCAAAGAACATATGGTCTACAAACTGCACAAAGCCCTATATGGTCTTAAACAGGCCCCTAGGGCTTGGTACAACAAAACAGAGTCATATTTCATGAAAAGTGGTTTCCAGAAGTGTCCAAGTGAACAAACCTTGTTCACTAAACAGAATGGGAAAGGAAATACTATTATTGTGAGCATTTATGTTGATGACTTAATATTCACAGGTGATAGCACTTCATTTCTGGAAAGTTTCAAGGAAAACATGAAGATGGAGTTTGACATGACAGACATGGGGAGTATGAGCTATTTTCTTGGTGTTGAGGTGGTTCAAGGAAACAAAGGGATTTTTATCCATCAACATAGGTATGCTCTCAAGTATTAAATGAGTTTGGCATGGCTGATAGCAAGCCAATAAGTACACCTATCACTCCTGGAACAAAGATAGACAAGGATAAAGATGGCTCATTGATTGATGCAACTTATTTCAAACAATTAGTGGGTAGTCTGATGTACTTGACTTCCACAAGGCCTGACCTTATGTTTGTAACTAGTCTTTTGAGCAGATTCATGGCAAAACCTACTGAGTTGCATATGCAGGTGGCTAAGAGAGCTTTGAGATATCTTAAAGGCAGTTTGGGATATGGCATCCTGTACAAAGGTAGACCAGAACAAATGTTGATGGCATATACTGATAGTGACTATACAGGGGATCAGGAGGAGTTCAAGAGTACAAGTAGCTATGTGTTTCTGCTGGGCTCTAGAGCCATTTCATGGAGCTCAAAGAAACAACCTATTGTTATTTTGTCTACTACAAAAGCTGAATATGTTGCAGCTGCAGCATGTGCCTGTCAAGCTATGTGGTTAACAAGGGTTCTGAATGAATTAGGTCATGAGAAGAATGACAGCACTGAAATTCTTTGTGGCAACACTTCAACCATTAAGCTGTCCAAAAATCCAGTTTTTCATGGGCATAGTAAGCACATCAGAGTTAGATATTATTTCCTTAGAGAATTAGCTATGGAAGGAACCATTGTTTTGAGTCATTGTGGCAGCTCTCAACAAATAGCTGACATTATGACTAAGGCATTGAAGAGGGAGACTTTTTGGCATCTCAGAAGATCAATAGGAATGTGCAATATGGATGAAGTTAAGCTAAATTGATGAAATCCAAGTTTAGCTTAAGGGAGAGTTTGAAGGATTTAATTTATCTGATTTGTTGTTTTATTGAGTCTGTTTAGACTAAGTCATTTCATTAGACTAAGTCTTAGTTTGTTTTTTAGTGCTTCCTGTTTTTTAGGAGCTAAAGGTGGAACTGTTTTGTCCATGTTTGGCCCATGATTTCTTTGAGTTTCCAGTATGTTTTGTAGGCTATTTATAGCCATGGTTTGATGATTAATAAAGTACAGTTTAGAGTCTCCTTAATTCTACAGTCTATGCTTTGTATTTTGTAATTGTTGTTTTTTACATTGAAATTGCAGCTGAGAAACTTGGGCTTCCATTGATAAAACCTTATCCCGCAAAAGGAAATGAAAATAAAAGAGAATTCAAAAAAGGAGTGAATTTTGCAGTAGTAGGAGCTACAACACTTGATGATTCCTTCTTTAGAGAATGAGGAATCCATAATCCATTCACCAATGTATCTTTAGGAACTCAATTGCATTGGTTCAAACAGATGTTGGCTTCGGAATCTTCAGGTAAACAACACTGATTATCTAATTGGAAAAGAAAAAAAAATCCGATTTTGAATCCTGTATTTCTTTGATTGGCTGTTTTATAGAAACATATGTTGGCATTGTGTATTTGATGATAGTTTGTGTTATCTCTGTTAGCATTCATACAACCAAACAAGAATTGAAAAGAGAAGATGAATCTTTGGAAGCTTGTGATATTACAATAAAAAGCATACCTAGTAGAATACAAGAGAGGCTTATATAGCCCGGCACAAAGCAAAACTAAAAGGAAAAAGACTAAAAAAGCCCTTAAGGCTAAAATACTAATAGCTAATATAAATATATATGCTAACACCCCCTCAAACTCACGATGGTACAAAACAAGAAGCATCGAGAGTTTGTCAACAAAAAAAATCTATGACTCGGCGAGTGTGAGACTTCGTGAAGAAGTCACCATAGCTGCAAGGATGACGGAGTAAACGGTAGAGAAATGGTGCCGTGATCCAAATGATGCCGAGTGAAATGACGATCCAATCTCAATGTGTTTGGTGCGCTCATGAAACACCGTATTGTGAGCAATCTGAATGGCACTCTTATTATCACAATACATAGGAGTGGCGTCGAGAAGAGTAACTCCCATGTCGACCCAAGAACCAAGCGCAACCATATAATCTCGGCCGTAGTGGAAGCCATAGCAAGATACTCGCCTCGGTGGAAGAGCGAGGAAACTACATTTTGTTTCTTGCTTTTCCACGAAATAAGAGAATCACCAAGAAAAATACAAAACCAGTCGTGGACTTCCGAAAAGTCGGATCACCCATTGTCTGCATCGGAAAAAGCCACGAAGCTCCAAGGAAGAAGTGGATGGAAACAAAAGACTCTGGTAAAGAGATCCCCGTAGAGTAACATAAAATACGCTGTGGCGGCCCAATGTACAGCGATAGAGTCTTTGAAATAAACTGACTAACAATGTGAACATCATAGGCAATATCAGGGCGAGTGATCGTCAAATAAACAAGACTGCCAACAATGGACCTATACAGAGTGGGATCTGGTAGATGAGTGTCATCATCTGGAGTATACTTTGCGTTCAGCTCGAGAGGAGTGTCAGAGGTGCGAGTGTCAGTGAGCCGTGCACGGTGAATAATATCAGCAGCATACTTGGACTGAGAGAGGAGGTAACCTCGTGGTGAGGAGGCAACTTCAATTCCCAAAAAATATCGTAAAGGGCCCAAATCTTTCATCTCAAAGCAACGGGACAAATTTGCTTTCAAATCCACAATACCATCAACATTATCACCCGTAATAATCATATCATCAATATGTAACAAAAGGAGAACACGACCAGCAGAAGTCGATCGAACAAATAAAGCAGAGTCATAAGGGCTAGAGACAAATCCAAGGGAGATCACAACCCGAGAAAATCTATCATACCAAGCCCGAGGGGCTTGTTTAAGGCCATACAACGCCTTCTAAGGCGACAAACACTGTCTGGAGCATGAGAAACACCTGGTAGGGGAACCAAATACACTTCTTCCTTCAAGTCGCCATTCAAAAAGGCATTTTTAACATCCATCTGAGATATATGCCACTGACGAACAGATGCAACAGCAACGAGGACACGGACTGAAGTCATCTTGGCAACAGGAGCAAAAGTCTCCTCATAATCTAAACCATACTCTTGAGCAAAACCCTTAGCAACTAAGCGGGCCTTGTATCGCTCAATAGAACCATCAGATTTCGTCTTAACTTTGTATACCCATCTAGAACCAATAGTCTTTTTACCTGCAGGAGATAAACAAGGTCCCAAGTACCAGTCTTGTGTCTAAGGCGAGGCAGTTCCTCACCATAGCATTTTGCCAATCATGGGAGCGCAATGACCTCCTTATAAGAGGAAGGCTCAGAGATAGGATCAATGGAAACAAGAAAGGTAGCAAAAGACTTAGAATAACAAGAATAGGCAAAATCAGGTAACTGAGTAGACTTACGTATGCGTACTGGATAGCGGGGCTCAGCAAGATCCGTCGTCACAAGCGGTGATTGGGTAGCCGTATCAGGGGTTGGAGAATCATCAATAATAGGTGCAGTAGGAGGTGAAGAGTCAGACGAAAGGATCAATGTGAATAAGATCGATTTAGTCAAGTTGTGGAGTCTTTGGCGGGAATGGTAAAAAGGGATATGCTCGAGGAATGAGACATGGCGAGACACGTATAGTTTTGAGATGAGGATCATAACAACGATAACCTTTTTACCTATACCATACCCAAGGAAAACACATATAGCAACACGAGAATAAAGTTTGGACGCAGTTCTACATGTGGACGAAGAACAAAGCAAGTGGAACCGAAGACTCTTAGAGAGAATAATTAGGTGTTTGACCAAATAATTGTTCATAAGGAGAAAGGCCAGGAGTTATGGCGGTCGGGATATGATTAATAATGTAAGCGGAGGTGAGGACGACTTCTCCCCAAAACTCATTTGGAACACTAGCGGATAGCAACATAGACCTAGCAGTTTCAACAATATGTTGGTGTTTTCTCTCAGCAACACCATTTCTGTGAGAGGGTATTAGTGCATGAAGGCGATGTGCAGTGCGCTTCGAGAAAAAAAAAGATCGAAAGGGTTCCACTAGTGTATTCCCCACCCAAATCAGAACGGAAACACTTAACAACAGTGGAGTGTTGGGTTTTAACATAGGCTTGAAAATTAGTATAAATCTTAGTGAACTCAGAACGATGTTTCATCAAAAACACCCAAACATAACGAGTATAGTCATCAATAAAGGACACATAATATCTAGACCCTCATTTGGTAGGAATAGGAGCGGGTCCCCAAACATCAGAGTGGACTACATCAAAAGGCGCACAAGATTTTGATGAACTATTATGAAAAGACAAATGGAAAATTTCCCAAGTTTACATCCACTACAATCGGAAATATCATGAGATTTCAAATCACCCAAAACACTGTGTTACACAAAAATTTCAAGCGAGTGTGAAACATGACCAAGTCTAGAATGCCATAAAAATACTTAGAAGATGAACTGGTTAAATGAAAAGAAGATAAATCAGCAGAGGTGGAATTTGCATAGCGAGGAGTACACAGCTCATCCAAAACATATAGACCCCCTGCTCTGCGGCTGTCCCAATCGGCCTCTCTTGGAATCGGGATCCTCGCACGAACAAAGTGGAAGAAAAATGAGCAGAATATCGAGAATCACATAATTGACCAATAGATGCAAGGCGAGAGTAAGTTTAGGGATACAATAGACATTTGAGAGAGACACGTGGGAGTGTGAATAGTGCCAATGCCATCTAATGGCAAATGTGAGCCATCAATGATAATAATAGTAGGGGAACATGAGTTAGAAGACAAAGATGTAAACTTAGATGAATCGGAGACATATGAAAAAGAAGCCCCAGAGTTTAAAACCCATAGGGATGACGGTTTACGAGGGATTTGATGAAGGCAAACTGTTGGAGAAGCAGTAGTCATGGCAAAATCTTGGCGGCGGGACTATCTCGACTCGAGGACGGAGAATGAGTAGCAAGGAATCTCTGAAACTATTCTGCAAGGGCATCCATAGAAGGATTTTGAGAAGAAGCCACATCCAAATCACCTGTAGGTGCAGCCGCAGCCATATAAGATGACCCACTACGGGTCTTTCCCTGTCTGGTACCACTGTAATGTGGTGGCATCACCACGGTTACATTCTTTGAGACTTATCACCAGGCGTCGAATTCTTCAAGGCTAATACAGGGCACTGACTTTTCCAATGTCCAGGCTTCTTAAAATAACGACACTCATCCTTTTTAGTAGTATTTGTCCGAAACTGTTGAGATGGTGCTGCTAAAACGGATGCAGAAGGGGCGGTTGGTACCTTTCGATTTGTGTTTTGAGACGAGTTTCTTGACTAACAACTCGTGAACCACGAATCGACGAGAGAGAAAGGGATTACGATGCATAATCGAAGCCACGGCGGTGCTCGTATTACAGACGAAGCGAGTGTAAGATTTGAACAAGACGCGATTCCTCCCGATGAACAATATAAGGTTCAAAGGCCTTCAATTCAGCAGACTCTGTCATAGCCAACTGATCCTAAAGAGCAGTGATTTCACCATAAAATTCCTGAATGTTGTGATCATTCTCGTGACAAAGCACGGATTTCCTTCTTAGCGAAAAGCGAGCGAGATATATTGGTGCGCATAAACAGTCTTCCCAAGTAGTCCCAAACCTCCTTAGCAGTTTCATACTTAGCCAATTGCACACCAATCTTAACATCGACAGAATTATTAATCCAAGTATTAATTTTTGAATTGGCACAATCCCACTTATCATGCAAATCAGCATAATTATCAATACCTGTTGTGGGAGCTTTAGCAACCCCAGAAACATATTTCCACATTTCTTTCCCCCGAAGAAATTTTTTCATCACATAGCTCCAATATAAGTAATTTTTACCATCCAAACGAACACCGATTGGTCGCAACGAGTCATCACTAAGGGGCCATTGGTGAACCGAAAAGACCCAAAAAAGGCACAAGTCGAACCTCAAGCAAATCGGACAATACTACACCTGACGGCCGGAACCCAAACAAATCGATGCAAAATCGGAACCCCAAACAAAAGCGAAACAAAATCGAGACAAAAATCGATGCAAAAGCGAATAAAAAACTCACCAAGCGGCGGCGGCAATGACCATATATAGTTCGATGCGCGCGACAGTTGGGCTTTAGATGATTATAGACTACGATACCATGTTAGAATTCATACAACCAAACAAGAATTGAAAAGGAGAAGATGAATGCTGGAAGCTTGTGATATTACAATGAAAAGCATACCTAG
Source organism: Gentiana macrophylla (assembly GCA_026214975.1). Lineage (NCBI taxonomy): Eukaryota > Viridiplantae > Streptophyta > Magnoliopsida > Gentianales > Gentianaceae > Gentiana > Gentiana macrophylla. The sequence continues at coordinate 149,115,618 of CM047806.1, forward strand.
TAGAATACAAGAGAGAGGCTTATATAGCCAGGCACAAAGCAAAACTAAAAGGAAAAAGACTAAAAAAGCCCTTAAGGCTAAAATACTAGTAGCTAATATAAATATATATGCTAACAATCTCGTTTATTAAACATGATTTTTTTTGTTCGTTTATGAAATGAACGATGACAAACAAGCTTGGCTTGAGACCTAAACGAACAAGAGTTTGAACAACACAAGATCTTAGCATTTGCTCTTACCTTTAACTAGGGAAAGGGTTGCAAGATATAGATTACGTTTTCTGAAAATTTGAAGCATTGGTAGATCAATGATAGGCTTAATGAAGGCCTTGTGTTTTGAAAAACTATTTGTATTTCAATTTGCAAGTCAGTTTTATTGTGGGAGCACCTTTTGCCATTTTAAGCAGGGCGCTTTATATTGTTCACTTGGTTTTGTTATCAAAACATGAAGTAAAATTTGAAAATGGATATTTGAGTCGGGTTTCAAGTGGGAAACTTGATCATAATTCAGTTGACATGTTCATCTTCTTGAATGATTTTACGAAATGAATAAATGGTTTCTGATGAAGGTTGATTAGCACTAGCAATCCATTTGTCGTGGTTGACCACCATTTTCAACGGGCATTAGACTAGCGTGTTACTTTGTTGGTGTGATACTTTGTTGAGAACAAAATAGATTAGTGTGTTACTTTGTTGGTGTGTTACTTTGTTGAGACAAAAATAGACTAGTGTGTTACTTTGTTCGTGTGTTACTTTGTTTGTGTGTTACTTTGTTGGTGTGTTACTTGGTTGGTGTGTTACTTTGTTGGTGTGTTACTTTGT